>WHVE01000473.1:0-104838 GCA_015178995.1 Trichophaea hybrida | reverse complement strand
GCCAGAAAATGCAAAGAAGGTCCAAATAGCGGCATTTCAGTCAGTAGCGTTGTATGAGTCAGAACTGTGGTGGGATGGACAGATAGGACGCGAACACGAACTCCAAAAACTGGTCAACGAATTGGCAGAGAGGGTTACTGAACTGATCAAGTCAATACTGACGGTTCCGCTACTTAAGGAAGCAGGACTGAGACTGGCGATATCACTACTCAATAATCGGAGTAGGTGATTTGCCAAAAGACTAGCCCAAATGCCAGACCAGGCAGGAGCAGGGGCGCTGGTGGAGGGAGAGTCAACGTTGGCAGTAAGGCTGAGGAAAGACTTAGGGGTCAAAGAGAAGAGAGCAACGAACTTTCTACCCATCAACACACAGGGAGCAGAAGTGAACGTGTATGTCCTGGAAAAGAAGGAAGCGCTGAAGGTCGCTCAAATAACAAACGATGGCCTAATTCTTTGGACAGACGGATCAAGGCTGGATCATGGAAGAGTCGGGTGTGCCATGGTATGGAAGGAGGGAGGAGAGAACTGGAAAGCGGAGCGATACTACCTGGGAAAGAATAAAGAAGATTTCGATGATGAAGTATACCCCATCGAAAGGGGCCTACAGTCAGGGGCAGAAATGTTACCCGCGACAGGTGACTCAAAGGTGGTTATCTTTTCGGACTCAGTCACTGCAATTCAACAGGTACAAGATGATAAGCTAGGCCCTGGGCAGAGGATGGCTAAAGACACAGTCGAGTGGAACAACAAACTTGTGGGAATGGGAGTGAATATAGAGTACTGGTGGGTACCATTTCACGAAGGAGTTGAAGCAAATGAATAAGCCAATGATCAAGCCAAAGGAGCCGTGGCAAGAGTTGAGGGCACTCTGGAGCTTGTGAAAGGATTCAAAGGATGGTCGATGGCGAAGGTGCAGAGAAGGGTCACGGAAGCCAAGGATCGAAACTGACAACTGGTGGAATGTGAAGTTCAACAGCCACAAGGGCGGGTACAGAATGATCAAGACAAGGAGGATGAGCAAGCTGTTGGGCTAGACCAAGAAGAGCGTCGCAGGAAGGTATCTCCAGTTAAAAGTGGGGCATGCTCTAACAGGAGTTGATTTGGAACACATTAAAAAGAAGGAAAGCAAAGAGTGATGGTGGTGTGGACACTCGACGCAGACACTCGACGCAGACAGTAGACTACCTGTTCAAGTGGTTCAAGAAATGGAAGCGGCAGCAGGACACTCTGTGGGAAAAACTGAGGAAGAAGTGCAAGATGAAAGAGAGACGCAAAGTAGTGATGGCGCAGGTTTTCGATACGGAAGAAGCTGAGAAGGCAGTGTTGCAGTTTTTGACGGATACTGATGTTGGAAGGGTAACGTGGGCTCTGGGAGGGGACGGGCAGGCAGAGAATGAGGAGGTTGGCAAAAGAGTTAGTTAGTTTCGGAGATGGGGAGAAGGAGCAAGGGATGATACGACTTTGCTCAAAGAGGCATGAAGGGTCACCTGACGGCCACACTGGAGAAGTATCGCGAAAAAGGGTAGATTATGTCATGGCCACAAGCGGCCGAATACAGTATGATTCAAACAAAAAAAAAAAAAAAACTATTAGAATATTAAAAGATACAAATATCGTCGACCCCTAAAATAGCCAATAAGTCGATATCACAATTGTTGTTTATTGATACTGTATTTACTCTAACTAGAGAATGACAGAGCCCATATCCCCTCCGCCTCTGCGCGAGCGCTAGATGGCGGAGATCCCCAACCACTACCTTTGTTCCCTCTAATTACAAAAGAAACTGGTAACAGACTGACCGCCAGACAAAGAAAGAATAAGAGAGAGACCGCCACCCGCCGTACCTCACTTAGGCGAGAACTTCCCAACGTCCGTGACCCGGAGGAAGTCCATCACCGCATGGTTACATATCTCCATGGAAATCTGCACGTGCCGCCACCTGCCCACTGTTCCAGCTCGTTGCCTTCCCCACCTCTTTCCAGAGCTCCTGCTGCTCGTCTTTCCACTGGCTGCAGTGGCGGAAGAGATGCACCCGCATCAGAGCCGTCATCCCGCACCACCAGCATTTATCGTTCTCTCGGTGTCCGAAACGTTTGAGTAAGTTCCCGTGGGCACAAGCCCGCACTTTAGTCATTAGAACCTGGCTGCAAATAGCTTCACACTGGCCATTGGGATGGGTCTCTTGCTCCCGGCCTTGCCCTTCAGACTGTAGCCGAAGTGCTTACTGCATTTGTCGACCTCCCACTGTGCCTTGGCTGCTGATCTTTCTTCGGAGATCCGTCTTGCTCTATTCGAAGCCGAGGTGTATGGCCACTGTATTGCTGTGCTTCCGCAGCCATCTCAGGCTATGTTCGCTTGGCGGTTGGCTTCTTCATTCTCGGGGATGCCGGAATGTCCCGGAACCCAGTGGATGTTTGTTTCGATGCCGTAGGCGAGGAGAGCTCGCGCCCGTCAGTTGATCCGCCTCGCTAGTCGCTGTCCAGGGCCTAGTTCGAGGTGTGCCGACCGCCGAATGGTGGCCTGCGAGTCGCTGAATATAGCCACCGTCGTCACTCCATGTGTCTATAGTGTCTCTGTTTTCTTGTCAGTCTCACAATTAAATTGCAGGTGAATACAAAGTTCTCCAAACTAAATGATAGACTAGCCTCAACATCTCAAGGCATAAGCACACTTACCCTCTTCAATAGAAGTTCTGGCCGTCATGAAAAGTCTAGTCTTTGAAGTCATTGTGCTTCGAATTGTTGTAGGTACGGCTGTTGTCAGTGGTGTTGTTGCTATTGGTCGTTGTTGTGTTCTCGCTGTACCAGGGGTGCTGTGGTCAGGTGTTGTGAAGGTGTTGTTCGAATGAGTATTGTTGAGGCATCGCGTGTCGGGTTTTGCTGAGTGATGTTGCCTTGGTCGGGAACGGTAGCCGTGCTGTAGGGAATTTTTGATCTAGTTTATGTGGGGTTTGTGTGGGTTCTGCGAGTTGAAGGCAGAGGGTTTAAAAACGTATGAAGGGGAACAGAAGGAAAGAGATCAGTGCGTTCTATCCTGTTGATCTTGACGGTCAAGGTAGATTGATCATGAGTGAAGAGGCAAGGAATTTCAGCCGCACCTACAACGTAAAGTGGTGTATACGTGCGGGGCAATTGCTGAGGTGTCTCACTAGAACCTCTACTATCGATTCGGAACTCCAAGCATCAAGTCGTGGTTGCACAATCCGGAGTTTGCAAACCATGCAGGCTGAGCTACATGCATATCTGTATAGTTGAGAGCCGAAACCCCAGGACCTATCACCCAATTAATACGCATACCAATGACACCTTCTGAAGCAGTCGTTCTGAAGATTGCATATTACTTTTGAATTAGCTGCTGCCCGAAGAGTCCAAAACAGGAGCCGCACATATTTAGCTGGTCATTAACCGGCCGATTCAAGGCACGCTAATGTGGATAAATTCGAAACGAGCTGATGTACTTCAAGAAATGGTTGGGTCGTAATATCGACTCATTTGACGTTATGAATTCTACAGGTTTGTGTATAACTGCGGTAAACAAAACGTGGGGACTCCTTGCTCGCCATAACTGGAAGAAATCGCATATAGCAGCAGAGTTTAAGTGCCTATATGCAAAAAGTCCCAACAGGCAATGCTAAAAAAATAATTTCAACCGCACCCATGAAAAAAGAAAGCATAAATAGAGAGCGTATGTAAATAGAATGCGTAACTTGTAAGACCTCGGATAGAGAGTAGCAGATAATGTGCTGTGTGAAAGGCCGAGGTATTTACTTACACTGGCAAATAGGAATCCCGCCCAGAGAGTCAAATAGCCGAGTGGAGCGGGCACTCAGGAGGCCATTGCTATACAGCATCTGGGTGCCAATTGTAGCTGGGAGCTGAAACTGGGAGCTCCGAGTCGATAGAAATTGGGTGTACGCAACACACGCAGCAAACAGCAATTGCATGCAGCTGCACGCTATAATAGAGATACTAAAAGCGGGGTCATACACCAGATGTGTGTGATTAGCCACTAAACCAATGAGATCATCAGCGATAATGGCAAGCGCATGTGAGGTGGTGAACGAAAGTCATGCATGCACGTGCGATGATCCAATTCGTAGGTTCGGAGAGTGAACTCTGGTACGGAAGATTTGTGGATCGCAATCTAAACGTGCCGATTTCGTCTCCCATACCCGAGCACCAGGGTTGTGACACCATCCGATTCGCTTGCTGCTTTTAAACCGGAACGCTGTTAACGCGGCACTCTGAATGATACTTCATCATAACTTGAACTAGCGAAACTTATTATGATCGAAGAAGCTTGTGGTGAATAAGGTTGGTGCGTTGCATCATGCAGACCCCATTTCGGAGGTACATCCGCATAATGGAACAAGTCAATATGCAAAGTGGGGGCACTGTTGAGCCTCAAAACTTCAAGGCAAGTGGGGTAGTCTCTAAAATTTAGAAGTGTGATCAATCCTAAGAATCACCCATCTCTGAACCGACTTCACGGGGAGCAGTCTGCTTAAGGCATAACCGGAGCTTCCTCTCTTAGCCTGACTGACACTCGCAGCGACTATATCGGGTATAATATTATCAACTATGCAACAGGTACGATGTGACTAATAGCAAGAACAACAGTATCAGCGTTGACACCACTGACAACCATTGACAACTATTGACAACCATCGCCACTACACTGATTCCAGCCCACGAAATCAACGGCTCGACGGTCTACATAACTCAATACGCTGATACATGGCTGACTACAATCATGCGATACACACTGAGTTCAAGGACGCGAAACTTGATGGCGGGCAGACGTTTATCTTTGGCGGTAAGTTTCTTCCGGTTGCATGTGTGAGGTTTTTGCTAACCTGCCCCCTATGGCTAGAGATGGCAAACAGCTAAATATTCGAAAACTGCATACAAAATAATGTTATCAAGTAAGTGATTTGTTTTGAGTTGGCAGCGGCTAGCATTTATGACTTAATGACTTCACAATAACTGACTATCCGCTCGTAGTCAAGCACAAACAGAAAAGCGTACTTTCTAGGCTGTGCTATGGAAAACCAGGACGAACAATTCTCACCAATTGACCCGATGACTCGAATCTGTACTGGATATTCCGTACGAAGACTTTATACGTTGGAAACGGAGATCATCGACAAGTGCTATTGCTATTGGGTGGACCACCCGTTACCGAATGACTGAGTTTCATCGCACATGCCAACAAAGACACGAAAGGGCTGTGTTCTACTTTTCTTGCCGCACGATGCGAACAGCAACCTTCGCACTCTCCGTTCTCCACCATATTCTCGAAGTTTCAGATGATCACCAGGCCAAATGATTGCGACTACTTTCCTTAGCTCCATCTACAACATTCTCCAACAGGAGCCGGCGTTTCCGGACCAGATCCCAGTCCCAACCATAACGAGATTCTCTATGCTTTGGATGATAGCTTTTGCAAGCATTAACAAAGGCAGTTGATCAGTGAAGAGATCAATGAAACGTCAATCATCATCGATGGAATCGATAAACTCGGGAAGAGGGGCTCAGTTCTTAAAACATTTTGCTCGCAACAATCATCAGTCCGAAGTTCAAAGTGCTCCTCACGTGTCGCCGAACCCTTTTCGAAAAACAGTTGCTGGAGTGCCTTGTATTGAGTACGACAAGGAGCGACAGGTTGGGAATATCCTATCTCTATTTTGAGTCTAGCTAACTAGCTAATGCAGAGTGCCTTAATTCTCTTCGCACCATAGTACCCGTTATGATAAGATATCAACAGAGCATACGTACCTTGAGTGGCTCTGGAAACATAACAATATAAGGCCTGGTCGTCTACCCCACTCCGATCTGCTACTTATTGAGGGAAAGCCAGGCAGTGGAAAAAGCACCCTTACAAAGTACTTCGGAAAACCTCTTGGAGCATGAACCACTTGCGAAACAAGTATTGTGGCCAGTTTCTTCTATAGCACAGGGAAGGGAACACAGAGAATCATTCAATATGCTGCGCTCGATTCTCTATGATGTCCTATACCAGAAGAGACCTTTTTTTCCACTTCCAATCTCTTTACCGGAAATCATACACATGGGAATGGTCTTACGATTCTTTACAGAAAGTTTGCTGTCTATCAAGAAGCACCCTGTAAAGGAGCGACTTTACCTCGTTGTTGATGCATAGACGAATCTGAGGATGAAGATAGATGCGTATTGTCGAATTTTGCGTCAGCTCTGCAGCAACGAGGATTACATGCTTGTGAAGGTCTTCATTGCAAGCCGTCCCATCGTCGAGCTGAACCACCGCAGGCCAAGATTGAAACACTATAAAGCTTCAGGATGTGAACAGCGAGACATCTTAAAGTTTGTAGAGTCTTTCTTGGCAAACCTTGGGCTTTCCATGCATGTAATACGAGACCAAAGACTACATAGTTAAAATGCCCAAGGTGTGTTCATATGGGTGCACCTGGTTCGAAAGAGCTACTGAAATATCATGCGATCGGCTTCCGTAACCAGGATATATACGACTTCTTACGTAGTCTTCCGACGGAACTGGAGGACTTTTACGACGCATGCTTCGCGAATTAGAAGATAATGATGAGCCACGGTGTACCAAAGACGGAGTGAGGATGTTTCAACTTATCGATTTGCGTACCGCCCTCTCAAAGTTCAGAAATCAATCAAGCCCTGCGATTCCGGACGAATTGATGCCGAATATTCACCTTCGGATGATCCTTCGAAAACGATTAATTGACGATATTGACAAGCGATTATTTACTGCGGAGGCAATTTTTTGGATATCAGGGGTTGCGATCCTCGTATTTTATTTCAATTGTTTAACTAACATACATACAGGAAATGGTACTGTTCAATTTACGCATCAAACTGCTCTCACATTCTTCTCCCGGCTCCTCGACCAACAGCAATCTAAGTTCAGGATGAACGAAGATGATGCTCACCATCGCATATCTATCACCTGTATCAGATATCTGATGCTTTGCGTAGCACGTTCCACTCCGGAAAATGAACCCCCAAGTACAAATCTTGGGAATCGGCGCACTTTGAAAAATATGCCGAATACTGAACAGTAGGCCATTTATCGACTACGCCCTATGTCATTTCCAACAGCATAAAAATGATTGTGTCTACGCCTCAAACAACGCAAGAACAACTGTCATCAGTGTGTCTATGATGAACGACTTGTTTCTCAGCTTAGCAAAAAATGACAAGAAATTCGGCTTCTCTGCTTTTCGAAAGCTGGATTGAATGTTACTGGGCGCCAAAGGCTTCAGAAAGAACGTGTCCATACTGCGAAATTGCTCGCCGGCGTATTGAAGCTGGATGATTCTGCCGGCCGGGCGTCGCTGCTAAAGAGAGAAGGCCGCCTGCCGCAGATTTCAGAAATAACATGCTACATACTGCCACAAGAATGCAATATTCATGGCGTTGGAGCATTATTATCGCTGCACTGAGAAAGAGCTTGCTTACTTGATAAAACGCTATTGCTCGTATCCGTAGAGGCTGGGGACGTCGCCACTGCCGAGGTGCTATTACGCAAAGGAGCCCGTCTCGATGCAAAGATAACACGAAGCAGACAGCATTGCAACTTGCAGCTACGAAGGGGCACGACACGATGGTGAGCCTGCTCGTCAACAGTGGTGCTCACAAGGAGGAAAGGGACGCAAATGGTCGGACAGCACTGCATAATGCGGCAGTGAACGGCCACGACTCAACGGTGCTGCTCCTCGTCAAGACTCTGGGTACCGACAAGGAGGCCAAGGACAGTAACGAATGGACGGCGCTGCACCATGCGGCTTCGAACGGCCACGACTCAACGGTGCTGCTCCTCGTCAAGACTCTGGGTACCGACAAAGAGGCCAAAGACAGCAACAAATGGACGGCGCAGCACCATGCGGCTTGGAACGGCCACGAGTCTACGGTGAGGCTGCTTGTTTATACTCTGTGCGCTGACATCGGGGCCAAAGACAATACAGGATCTACGTTGCTGCATATCGCGGCCAGCGTGGGTAACGATAGCATGGTTAGACTACTTTCAACCTTGGGGGCGAGCACAGAAGTTAAAGATAGTGCAAATCGAACAGCGCTGCATTCAGCAGCGATATTCGGGCGCAAAGGCACAGTCAAACTGCTAGTGAACGAATTGCGAGCAAACAGAGAAGCCGAAGACTGCCGGAAGCATACGGCGCTACATTTCGCAGCATCTCTCGGGCACGAAAGCATAGTCCGACTGCTAGTGAACATTTTACACGTGAATAAGGATGCCAAGAATCTAGAAGGGAAAACGGCATTGGATATTGTTCGAGAATTTAGGTTTCGTAGTTACCTCTGGTCGTTTACACTATGAACAATAATAGCTAACGCGAGCCCGATGGCCTGATCCGACAGCGAGTGAGTTTCTCCTATGCAGATGCTCTTGGTGCCGAGTGCTGACGCGAGCCCGATGGCCTGATCCGACAGCAAGTGAGTTTTTCCCATACAGATGGCTCCCCGGCTTGATCTGGGTGCTGAGTGCTGACGCGAGCCCGATGGCCTGATCCGACAGCCGGTGAGTTTCTCCCATGCAGATGGCTCCCCGGCTTGTTGTTGATGCCGAGTGCTGACGCGAGCCCGATGGCCTGATCCGACAGCGAGTGAGTTTCTCCCATGCAGATGGCTCCCCGGCTTGCTCATGGTGCTGAGTGCTGACACGAGCCCGATGGCCTGATCCGACAGCGAGTGAGTTTCTCCCATGCAGATGGCTCCCCGGCTTGCTCTTGGTGATGAGTGCTGACGCGAGCCCGATGGCCAGATCCGACAGTGAGTGAGTTTCTCCCATGCAGATGGATCCCCGGCTTGCTCTTGGTGCCGAGTGCTGACGCGAGCCCGATGGCCTGATCCGACAGCGAGTGAGTTTCTCCCATGCAGATGGCTCCCGGCTTGCTCTTGGTGCCGAGTGCTGACGCGAGCCCGATGGCCTGATCCGACAGCTAGTGAGTTTCTCCCATGGAGATGGCTCCCCGGCTTGCTCTTGGTGCCGAGTGCTGACGCGAGCCCGATGGCCTGATCCGACAGCTAGTGAGTTTCTCCCATGCAGATGGTTGCCCGGCTTGCTCTTGGTGCCGAGTGCTGACGCGAGCCCGATGGCCTGATCCGACAGCCGGTGAGTTTCTCCCATGCAGATGGATCCCCGGCTTGCTGTTGGTGCCGAGTGCTGACGTGAGCCCAATGGCCTGATCCGACAGCTAGTGAGTTTCTTCGATGCAGATGGCTCCCCGGCTTGCTCTTGGTGTCGAGTGCTGACGCAAGCCCGATGGCCTGATCCGACAGCCGGTGAGTTTCTCCCATGGAGATGGCTCCCCGGCTTGCTCTTGGTGCTGAGTGCTGACACGAGCCCGATGGCCTGATCCGACAGCTAGTGAGTTTCTCCCATGGAGATGGCTCCCCGGCTTGCTCTTGGTGCCCAGTGCTGACGCGAGCCCGATGGCCTGATCCGACAGCCGGTGAGTTTCTCCCATGCAGATGGATCCCCGGCTTGCTCTTGGTGCCGAGTGCTGACGCGAGCCCAATGGCCTGATCCGACAGCTAGTGAGTTTCTTCCATGCAGATGGCTCCCCGGCTTGCTCTTGGTGTCGAGTGCTGACGCGAGCCCGATGGCCTGATCCGACAGCCGGTGAGTTTCTCCCATGGAGATGGCTCCCCGGCTTGCTCTTGGTGCCGAGTGCTGACGCGAGCCCGATGGCCTGATCCGACAGCCGGTGAGTTTCTCCCATGGAGATGACTCCCCGGCTTGCTCTTGGTGCCGAGTGCTGATGTGAGCCCGATGGCCTGATCCGACAGCTAGTGAGTTTCTCCCATGCAGATGGCTCCCCGGCTTGCTCTTGGTGCCGAGTGCTGACGCGAGCCCGATGGCCTGATCCGACAGCTAGTGAGTTTCTCCCATGCAGATGGATCCCCGGCTTGCTCATGGTGCCGAGTGCTGACGCGAGCCCGATGGCCTGATCCGACAGCGAGTAAGTTTCTCCCATGCAGATGGCTCCCCGGCTTGCTCTTGGTGCCGAGTGCTGACGCGAGCCCGATGGCCTGATCCGACAGCTTGTGAGTTTCTCCCATGCAGAAGGTTGCCCGGCTTACTCATGGTGCTGAGTGCTGACGCGAGCCCGATGGCCAGATCCGAAAGCTAGTGAGTTTCTCCCATGCAGATGGCTCCCCGGCTTGCTCTTGGTGCCGAGTGCTGACACGAGCCCGATGGCCGGATCCGACAGCCTGTGAGTTTCTCCCATGCAGATGGTTCCCCGGCTTGCTCTTGGTGCCAAATGCTGACGCGAGCCCGATGGCCTGATTCGATAGCCGGTGAATTTCTCCCAAGGAGATGACTCCCCGGTCTGCTCTTGGTGCCGAGTGCTGACGCGAGCCCGATGGCCTGATTCGACAGCCGGTGAGTTTCTCCCATGCAGATGGCTCCCCGGCTTGCTCTTGGTGTCGAGTGCTGACGCGAGCCCGATGGCCTGATCCGACAGCCGGTGAGTTTCTACCATGAAGATGGCTTCCCGGCTTGCTCATGGTGCCGAGTGCTGACGCGAGCCCAATGGCCTGATCCGACAGCTTGTGAGTTTCTCCCATGCAGATGGCTCCCCGGCTTGCTCTTGGTGCCGAGTGCTGACGCGAGCCCGACGGCCTGATCCGACAGCGAGTGAGTTTCTCCCATGCAGATGGCTCCCCGGCTTGCTCTTACAGCCGAGCGCTGACCACAGCCCGATGGCCTGATCCGACAGCGAGTGAGTTTCTTCCATGTAGATGGCTCCCCAGCTTGCTCATGGTGTCGAGTGCTGACGCGAGCCCGATGGCCAGATCCGACAGCGAGTGAGTTTCTCCCATGCAGATGGCTCCCCGGCTTGCTCTTTGTGCCGAGTGCTGATGCGAGCCCGATGGCCAGATCCGACAGCGAGTGAGTTTCTCCCATGCAGATGGCTCCCCGGTTTGCTCTTGGTGCCGAGTGCTGACGCGAGCCCGATGGCCTGATTCGACAGCCTGTGAGTTTCTCCCATGCAGATGGCCCCCCGGCTTGCTCTCGGTGCCAAGTGCTGACGCGAACCCTATTGCATGATTCTGTAGCGATAACATGTGAGTATTTCATTAGTCCTCCACCAGCACTTCCGGTAACTAACATAAGCTTGATGGTTGATTGTAGCCGGTCAGTTTTCCGTCATAGTTCCGTACCGTAGTTATTAGTGGTTAACGTCACCCCAATGTCTTAACCCATTAGAAAGTTAGTTGCTCTCCTACCAGTTTCCCGCTGCGTTAGTTGCAGACTAATTTGATCTCGATTAATTCCTTATAAATTTTAGTGTGTAAGTTTTTCTTCTGTTATAGCTGTGAAAATGCTTACCTGACTTCAACTCAATGGCTTTGATAGTATGTGAGTTTCTCCTGACGGTTCCTAATCCCGACAAAGGCTCGCTGACCAAAGCCGATGGTTATTTTTCAGACGGTGAGTTTCTCCCGCCTCTTTCTAGCTGTCATTTCGGCTAATCAGTGTTATCATTTGGTTCTACAGCTTGTAAGTTATTTCCCTTGATCATTCTCAGACACTGTAAGCTCTGCCTAATTTGATGGTGGTCGGTTCGACTTGAAGCCTTGAGACTGGTGAATGAGTTGCCGTTGCGACCCAGTGATTTGATTTTATTCGCTTATAGGTTGTTTCGTGCCTTTCTCGGTAGCCTTACTCCCTGGCTCACGGAAAGATGTAGGCTGTCGATTGATGGAATAAGATTTCGCATCGGTAAGTCGTCGGTATTATGTTCGTTTTGGTCTCTTTTTTCTATGGTTAACAAGTTTTGTTGTGCTGTTCCTATTTCCGGTTCAGTTTTGTTTTTTGAAGTTTTATGATGAATATGGTTTACTGTCTTTTTTCTGGGGTTGTTACGGTAGTTCCTATTTTCGGTTCAGTTTTGTTGAAGTCTTATAACTAATTCATATGGTTGGCTGTTTCTTGATGTTATTTTTTTCTTAGTGCTATGTTACTTTTACGAGTGTTTTGAAGTGTACTGCAAGAATCAATTGCGGGCGAGTTGGTGTTGGGTGTATTGTTCGACTGTAAAACAAGATGTGATCATTACAAGTACTCGTACTGGACGAAGCATTTTGAAGTAATACTGTTTACAAACCTCAATTCCGCACAACAATGCCGTAGCCGCAGCCCTCACATCCTGTTGTGGGGTTTCTGTGCTGAAAATACGTGGTGCTGAAAATAAGATTTATTTCGAGCAATGCAGTAAATTACGCACGTATTACGCTAGATGCATGCTGTAGAGTGTGCGAAGTCACGTTCACGGCCCAACTCTGAATATACCTAGAGTGCAATCCTTAGAGAATTGACCTCTCGCTTCTAGCCCACCACACGTGCATGGTTGACTAAGCTTAAATGGCCAATATGAAAACGCAGGTATGCAAAAATTAAAGGTGTGATAGCAGTTTACTGGGAAGCAACCTCCATGTGAATATGCGGCTCGGCCCGTTCCATTGCCATGCATGTATTTTACTTAGCTTGAAGCGGGAAGGTGGGGCAGAAAGCAAGTATTGATATGATGATTATGTTGAAGGTGTATGCATATGTGTAAAGCCACCAGAGATTATGTGAGCGATGAGACGCCAGCGATGATCACTTAAACTAGAGTAGAGTAACTTATATACCTCGCCTCCTGATAAATGGCCATGGTCTCGGCGAACCACAGAGTTTTGAATTTCGAATTAATCCCTCTCTCTTAGGATCTCTCACCTCCTCGCTCCTGTCACTGCAAATGCTTGCATTGACGTAACTAACCTCCTCTCGACCCATGCATATATCTCCGCCCTGCTCACAATCCATGTTAGCCTATATCTCCTCCATAGTCCTATTCAATCTTTCGGCCTGTATCATTTTATCTCTCATCTTCCTTCTTACAATGTAATAATTGATGTTGCACTTTCCCTATCGTCTATGATGTAAATTGACTTATGACAACCCATTCATCGGGTTCATCTTTCTCCTTTTCTGAGTTTGTTTAAGCACGGAAGTTTCACCCTCTGACACATTGTCGCTCTAGTTGTCTATTCCCGATTTATGGCTAGCTCTGCTAGAGTTCTCGTTTTAGCTCTACCTAACTCTGGCAGCAAATTACCTCTTCCGCCACTGCAGCTGGTGGAAAGATGAGCAGAAGATGCTCTAGAAAGAGGTAGGGAAAGCGACAGGCTGGAAAGCGGGCAGATGTCAGCACGTGCAGATTTCTGAGCTGTTCTCCATGGAGAAGTGCGACCAAGCGGTGATGGACTTCTTTGCGGCCACGGTAGACGCGGGGGGTGAAGGTTCCAAACGGAGGTGAGGAGGGCGGCGGCCTCTCTCTCTTGTTTTTCTTTTATCTTATGGGGTTCTCAGAGGCGGTCAATCTTTAATCTTTTCTCTTTTCCTTTGTTCGAGGGGACTAAGGGGGGGAAGCTCCGCCATCTAGCCGGTGTTGCAGAGCCAAATAAGGCTAGTGCGTTGTGGAAGCGGAGCCCTGACCCAACTCTCAGCGTGGTCTAGTTCGGGAGGCCTTCTCTCTCAACCACCATCATCATCACCATCATCAATCAAATGCAACAATCATCTTTTCTTTCTTTCGTCTCATCATTTGTTCTTGTCCAGATATTCACGGATTGCATTTCCGCTCTTCTTAGGCTCCTCTTTTTGAGCCTCGTATCACTGGTGACCACAGCAGGGATTTGAACCATCATCCTCTATCATGACCTGACTATCGGTCTCTCACCATCCTCCGCATGTTCGATCTGGCTTCTGCGGATCGTCTGTTGAATTGCCATCTTGATAGCACTACGGCATATATTGTTGTGTTCGGTTCCGAAAGCTACAATTCAACAGGAAACACTTCAGTCGACGTAGAGTGTGCCATTGGCATCCTCAAGTCCCTTTTGGCATACAAGTCTCGCCAGTGGTCAGACCACGCTTAGGAAGCTACACGGCGTCGGTGAGTCCCTGTTGATGGTTGGCCTATGTTCTAGTCAGTTCGTGGAGGATGTTGCCCGTGGAGTGACCGGTCAACCCATGGAGTAACTGGGCTCCATGAACTGACCGGTCACTTCATGGAGTCTACCACAACTCCGTGAACTAACCAGTCACTTCATAGAGCCATGGCTGGACAGGCAAAAATGACAAAATGTCGGTCTAATTAAGTCTGTGAATATTTGTCCAATCACAAAGAGATATATATATGTAACATGCAAAATACATTGCTCATTCAATTGCTGGTCTTTGAGTGACAATATCTTTAAAATTGATAGAGTGGCTTTAAAAACACACCTAAAAACTGCCGAAAATTGATGTTTTTCCACCACCATTCTATCAATATTTGAGATATGGTAAATTGGGGACCGGGAGTTGAAAGAGCGATGAATTATAAATATTTCAGTATACATAACTTTGCGATTGGAGTAACTGTTAATTTTTGTTGAGCATAATTAGCACTGGTCAGTTCATGGATCCGTGATCTGACTGGTTCATTCGTGGAAGGTGGGACTCCATGAACTGACCAGTCACTCCACGGAACAACAAACTCCACGAACTGACTAGAACAGCCTACATAGCTTTCGTCTTTCTGTCTAGTTTAAGAAGTCATTGTCTATACGCATCTTTTAGAGACGCCTAGTAATACTGTCAAAGCCTCTAGCACAATCGATCGCACCGTTTACGAACCAGTTTTCAGTATCCCTAGAGCCTTCAAAGACATCGCCGACAGCTCGTTCAACGAAATCTACAAAGACATCAGTGGAGACCTCCAAGACCCCCTTTTGGAATCTGAAGAAGGGGAGGCCAATCTCGAAGAAGACACATTCTATGACGTTCCCAAGGGAGCTGGGAGATACACTCCTGAACTCTTATCTCACCCTTTGCCTGTTACCCCATCTCCACTAATCCACGGATTGCGGACGAGATCTTTGTCACACAAAAGCAGAATTGAGAATCTGGGTGACGAATGCCTGTTGCCTAACACGGCTACACTAACCCCTAGGTTCCATGTGCTCACAAACGATCTGTCATCGCCTACCGTGAAGAGAAAAACGCCAACATCAGTGAGTAGGGCCGCCATTTTCAGTATAATTACCGTCATGCATACAATGAAGAAGAAGACCTGATTACACCTCTGTTCCACATTCAAGAAAGCCGAAGGGCATCGCTGTCACCGAATATGGCAAATAATAACAACATGAAGAATATGTACAGTTACTAAGCAAAAGTCTTGGTGATTTCGTCTGCACACCCCCTCACGAACTCTATCCTCAAGGTACAAAATTGTCTACTACTCCATAACCATAACTCCTACAGTCACCAAACTAAAACTACAAAGTGTCTAGATAGTTATAATGATATTCTAGTAAGAAAAAAAATAATTAAAAGGAAATGCATGCTCTAGTACCTGGTATACCATCCCTTGGCATCAATTACAGCTGCAATACGGTCGGGCATACTTTTCCACAGCTTTTCAAAGAACGCTTCAGGTATTTCCTCCCAGATCTCCGGTAGAACTTCAGCCAGCTTCGCACGAACTTTATCTGGGCCTTCCTTCGTATTTGCAATATTCGGGTACTTTTTATGGAGTTGCCGTTTTAACTCTACCCAGACATGTTCAATAGGATTGAGATCAGGTGAATAAGGTGGCCAGTCTTCAACTTGAATATTGTGTGCATCAAGAAATTGAAGAACTATACCAGCTTTGTGTACTGGTGCATTATCTTGCTGAAAGATTGGATTGCCAATGGTGTTGTGAATGCAATGAATGACTGGTAGAAGGAGGTATTCAAGTAGCTTGATGTAGATATGTTTGTTGACTGATTTAACAATCAGAGGACAAAATGTACCGCGATTTTTGCCCCAAAAACATCCCCATACCATCAAGGAAATCCCATTTCCCTTGCGCTTTGGTGCAATACAGTCTTTGAACCACTTTTCAGGAGGTGTACGAAACACCCAAACTTGTCGACCACCATCACTCTTTTCCACTGAGCATTCATCACTCCAAATAACACCTTTCCACTCTTTATCTGTCCAATCCCTGTGCTCTAATGCCCATGCCAATCATTTTCTTACATGTTGAGCTTCTAGTTTCGGTCGCTTCTTGGCTAGCCACTTGCGACAGTTGTTTTCCCGAAGATAGCAATCGATTGTTGATAAGGATACATTAGGTGCATATAGATCGCGTAGTTGAGTACGTGTCATCTTTCGGTCCTTTTTGACTGCGCGTAATATCGCCCTTCGTTGCCGTTGCGTTAAAATTTTCGGTCTACTGCTCCGTGGAAGGTTCGCAAGGGATTGCCTGTCAGTAGCACGCGCTACAAAATTTCGAACTGTTGACCATGGTCGGCCTACAATTTCGCTAATCGCAGCAAAAGTATAATTCAAGTAAAAGAGAACAATAATTGCACCCTTCTCAGCAAGCGTGAGTTCGCGACGTGTTGTTAGAGGCATTGTGGTTGTAGTACGGAGTTCGCAAAGTCAAGGCTCGATCTTTTGAGCGAGTGCGCACGGACAAAATCACCAAGACTTTTGCTTAGTAACTGTACTTTGGGTTCCTTAGGGATCTGAAGTATGATGGAAAGACTCCTATCAAAGACTTCCTGACCGATTTCGGAAACATCAAGAATGAAATCACTACATTGGATTCCAATTTCCCAGATCCGATGTGTCTCTCATTTCTTTGTACATCCCTAAAAGATGCCAAGTCCCAACCCAAAAAAGGAGTCGATGACAGCCCTTACACCAGTCCTCGTACGTGGGTTGTGTGTCAGAGAACTAAGGACGTTGATATCTAAGATCGGATCATTGAAAAGCTCAAAGCCATATTCAATATCGATGATGATAAAACAGAAGCTGATGTCATGGCTGAGTTGAGAAGTCTTCACCCGGATTTGTCCAAGATCATAGTTAAGGAGTTTTCTGACCAATTCAATGAGATCATTGGGAACAAATTTATTGCCGGATATGCATTGAGTGGGATATGTGTTGCGAACATAACTCCAGCTATCCTTTCCGAATTCAAATACGAGAGGAATTGGTGCAAAAAGACTTTCAACGATACGGTCAAACTCCTTATCGACATTGATTTATCCATTCGACATCCTTATCCCATATTCCCAAAGATAAGTGTGGCAATGGATTCAGAAGAGACTGCTCGGTGGCATAGACAGCAGGCCGAGAAAAATGGTAAGCTTCAATATGAGAATGCAGAAATGAAGCGCATCGATGACATGTATGTCAAGGCACAGAAGATTCATATCGCATCTGAGGAACGCAAGCAAACACCTCATGCTGACATGTCCAACGAAGGAATAGTCTGTTGCACTTGCTGGCCTGGACCTTATACAACCAAGCAGTGTTAAAATTCTACTTTCAGTTAGGATAATCATGAAGCTCTCCGCATCCAGAAGGGAGAACAGGCGCCTCGGATCTACGATGACGCGTGCTAGAGAACTTCCCAAAAAAATGTCAATGTTAGATCTATCTTGAGCCGCAATGAATCAACATCTTCCGCGTATGCTCTGCCTCAATCGGTTCTTGAGTTCAGTGGGTTTGGGGATTTCGCCTGTGGTGGCACTACAGTGGATAGGTATGGCAAGTATGAAGTTGGAGTGGGCAGAAGGCCTGTGCAAAGGGATACTGGCTATCCTACCCCCAATGTGCGTGACCCTGATGAGAAAGAATGGGACATTGGAGTATGGGTCGAAACAGTCAAAGTACCTATTTCACCTCCGTCCTTGGTACGGATGTCTATTTATCAGTGCAAAAATGTTATGGAAAAGCCATTTGGAGATCCTGAGGAAGAACCATCTCAAGGACGAAATCGAAGGTTATACTGAATTGATAGAAATGAGCATGACAGGACTACATCATGTCACGATAGCTCTGAGTCTTTCTCATCTGAAGATTTGGAACATGAGAACAAGAAGGATGGTTGTTTTGGTGCTCATGTTCAACGTCCTCCAGATCGATATGAAGCTGCAGAAACCAAGTTTGTTGAAGCGCTCTCTCAAGAAAAACTGTTCAAATGCCTCAAAAGAACAACGATCAATGAGTTATGGGAGTGCATGCAGACATCCGAGGATAACTCATGCTCATCCGCTTTCAAGACCCCAACATATCTTGGAAACTTACTGATGCAAGACATTATCGCAGACATCAAATCCAAAATCAATATCGTCATTGAACAGATGGCATTAGAGATTTGTCGTTCCACCCTTCATGTTACGCTCTTCCCTGATGGCAACAATATCACTGTTTGTGGAGTTGATGGTAAATGGTATATTCGCAGCTATCTTATCTCAACTATCGACCATGGTCAAAGCATCCTCTTGGAAGACATCGTCTATATTCTTCCATCGGTTATTGGAGATAAGACAATGTTACTTGGGAACCCATTTCTAGCTTCAATTGATACCCACATCTCCCTACGCCACGACCACCTGATGGTCATGCAAGAAGGTACTACAGTTGTTATCCATGGTTGCAAATATATTGGACACAGTATGTGGTTTGAAAAATCAATTGCCAAATCAGACTGTTCGATTTTTTACAGTGGGCTTGTGTGCCGTCACGGTTTGGACTATGCTAAGGCCCTTTTGACATTTGTTCATAATTGAAGTTGCCATCCTGAGGATCCCCAGGGTGGACAACTTCATTCTTGGATAAACACTCTCTTGCTCAGTCATCACTGAAGGGGGTAGGATTTTCAGCTGCTTCAGTGCGTATCGACAAAGATGTTCGAGTCGTGGAAAGCTCCTTGTCCGCCCTGGCCCTGATCACTGACGATGCATACGAAATTCAGGTCGACACTAGTACTCTTCAGAGGGGAAGCCCAAGGCTTTTATCTGACAAACTTTTATACCCTATTGTGCCCGAAAGGGCGTATGCCCTTTCCGAGGAGCCTGGCAAGAGTTGTGGAAGTATTTGAGATTCCCCTGTGATTGGTGCCGAATTGTTTTGTGGTTACACCAGAGAGACCGTTCTGGAGAAGGTCTTGAACCTTTGGTAGTAGCCGGTGTCACCTGGTGGGTGTGCCCGGATGTGGTTTCTCAAACTGAACGGCTCCACCTAAAGAGAATACTTGCTGAGTATAGATTATGGGTTGCGACAACTTTGAAGGAGATGCGCCGCTGTTCTTGTGATTCGATGCCAGCACGATTTGAAAGTCATTGTGCAATGCAGTTCGGAGGAAATCAAATGTTCGACAGAAGGTTTCGCCCAAGGAATTCGCCTGTGTTGAAGGATAAGCCACAGAGAGTATAGAAAAGAATCCATCGCATAGTATTGAAAAGTCATGTCAAAACAAAAACGGGCGAAATATAGGACCAACGGCGGCAGTAATCAACAAGAAGACCCCGGCAATTAATTTCTAGCATCGAATTGACTCCGGGACGATATCTCAGGCATCTCTGGATCGTCTGAAGAGGTTGAGCACTTCGACTATGAGCAAGCACGCATCCACAACGTGTCGATCAAACTAAACCAGGAACGATGGCAACAATGGGAGGAGGGAGCCCCACTAAAAGTAGCAGATGAGCAGATTGGGGCATCAACTCAGAGAGAAGATATGGCGATGAAGGGAGCAGGAGGAGAAGAAGCATCGAATGGCACTGTCGATGATACGTTGATTACTGGCCTCGCCCCTTCGATCGCAACCGCTGATGAGCCCCTGGAGCGCAATGAGCATGGGGAGAGGCTAATGAGCGACGTTCGGAAGGCCCCTGGTGATTGGAGGGGCCGTATCCTAAAGACAGTTTGACAGCCGGCACAGGAACTAATGCCACTGTACCCAATCGTTCAACACTTAGCAAACTCATTGGAAGCCAATGCAGCTCACGCAGAGGCACAATGGCTAGAAGTACAGCTGTGGATGGAAGGATGAGAGGAAAAGTGGAACGTACGCCATGAAGACAATAAACTGTCGACGGCGGGCATCACAAAGACAATTGCGGAAGTCATGAATACAGCAGCATCAGACCAGGAAGCAAAACAGAAGGTGGCCGAGTGCAACGCCAATGACACCAACAGGTCTTGACCAGTTGGAGAATGTCGATGGATGCAAGTTACATGGAAGCTGAAAAATCAGATGCAGTCTTTGAATGACAAGCTCGATCGACTTGGTCAAGAGCCAAAGAGATGAGAAGAAGAGACAAACGATGCAGTGATGAGGCAAATGGCAGAAGCATTGTTCGAAAAAGATCGGTAGGATCTCCAAGGCCAAACAAAGCAGATCGAAGAGGAGTAAGAGGGTGGGGAGGAGAGCAGAGAGCGGGGAAGACAAGAAGTAAGGGAAAACGATTGGCAAGCAACCAAGGGGCAGGAGCACATCTGAACGGATGTGCAGAAAGCCCTAGGGATTACCGATATGGAAATTGAGGAAATTGAGGAACAGCAGGCCAGGGTAGAGGAGCAAGTGCCGGGCCCCTCGACAGCAACAACAACGCCAATGGCAAAACCAACGATGATTCAGCTTGAGGGAAATGCAAAACCAACGCTGATAGCAAGTACCAGAGGCCCGAAAGTCAAAGGTACCAGAGAATTCTTCTACGGGGCCAAAGGCGGATATTACCACCAATAACGGAAGCAAGTCGGCTAAAAAACCGACACTGGGGGCCCCCAAGAAACAACCACAGAAACAGACTGAGATCTGAGAGCTGACGTATGCAGAGAAGTTCGCAGCATCGGCAATAGGACAAAACAAGATGGATCAGGAGGGTTTCAAACGGTAGGAAAGATGAAGGTGCAGAAGGCGGCAATGAAGGGGCCAAGGGGTTAGAAGTTCATTCCAATCAATGAAATACGATGGAAAACAGGAGAATCATATTCAAGAGGAACAATGGAGTCCCTGTCTCCCCGAAAAAAATTGTTGAAATTCCGTTGGCAGTCAATATCATACTCCATGCCAACTGAGTTCCAGCACATATCAAAATTATGGACATCTTGACAAACGTAAGAGGGTGCATCCCAGCTTTGGCCACTGAACACTTATTCGCGGAAAATGGTAATCACTTTGATGGAAATTGTGATCACGGCAGCAAAAAAGATAGACAAGGGCATCATCGATATTGATACAAACAAAACCTGTAGAGAGTGACAATGCACGGTATCAGTTTCTATCAGTACGTAGCAGAGAGGTCAGGGGGACTGGAGAAGTCGAGGCAAGATATTCAGGCGGAAAATGAAAAGTCATTATCCCTTTGGCGATCGGGTGGCTGATCAGGATGGCGGATATAAAATAGAGGCAGAAACAGTGGGGAGAAACAGGCGTCGTTGGCGGTGTTTACCATAAAGGAAAAAATGGTGGCACGATGATGTCTGGACAAGGGACTGAGGACGATGGGATTGTGTTGAGAGCAATCGAGTACGCAGAGGGTTTGATTAACTATTGTACAAAAGTGATTGTCTAAAGAACTAACTACGGGAGAAATCTATGCTTTATATACTCAAGGAAAACCATGAAAATCCTGAACCTCGGTTGAAGAACCATCGTGAACATACATTACAAATCAACCAGTGGCTATGCAAGTGGCGAGTGACTAATCATGTATGAGTCTACATCGTGACTCAGACCATTAGCAATCACACTCCAGTCCATTCTAACAGCTTCGCTGGTCGTCTAGAAACTCGTAGGTCTTTCGGGCAAAATCCTGTGCCAACAGATTGTGGCATCAGGTGGAAAAATATGTTAACGCAAGACCAGACACATTGTGCGATGGTTGCTTCAGATGGGGCCACCACTTTCGAAGTGCAGAAGACCAGAAAATGGTTTGATACATGCTGTGCGCGGGGATCCACAGGACCAATGAGCACCAGTGCGATGTTGTCAGGTGCAAACCTAAGATGGGCCAAAACTGCACCCATAACAACAACAAGTGCACCAATTGCAAAGGGGACACATTGCCAAGAGTAATGAATGCCCAGAAACAAGAAGCCAGCACGAAGGCTCGAGAAGAATGTACTATCTGGAAAGACCGAATCAGAATACATTCGAACGAGGGAGTAGGAAAAGACAAAGACAATAAAGAGATCCATGTTCCGGCAACACAGGAAGACTCAAAAGAGCCGATCACAGAAACGCAATGGTGAAATCCTACATACCATTGTGGAGAGCGAGGGATAGCACAGTTTTGGCGTTAGAAATGGGGATAGAAATGGGGACGGAAATGGTGGTTATACTGGAGGCTAATCAAAGATGAGGAGGAGATCACCAGACCAGCCACCCCAGGTTCAGGTGTATGAAAGGAACGAGAACAATGGGACTTCCTGGCGGCCACGGACGTTGGGAAGTTTTGGAACCATAGCATTCAAATGGAAGAGATGTGACTACCATTCACGAGCACTGTAGGATGTACGTATTGGGTTAGGGTTACGTTCCGAGTCACATGTGCGGCTCAACACTGTATATACATAGAGCGTGGCCCCTGAGAATAGACGGCACATTTGTAGCCAACTACATCTTGGTAGCAACACGTCAACACACTCCTTTGCCTTCGATTCCGGTACTTTTGCAGCGACAATTCGAACGCAATCGAGCAGATCGAGAGGACCTACGATAAATTTACCCAGAGACCCAATCCGCACGCGTTACACCGAGACCCCGGACGCATCGAAGAGAAATCACAAGACACTATACACGAGACGACAGGCGAAACCACGTGGGAGAACACGTGCGAGACCCAGAGAAAGAGACCTAGTGAAAGAGACCCAGAGAAAGAGAACCAATGGCACGTTCAGTGACCCCGAGAAGGGTGCCGAGGCTGTGCATGATGCCACCTCAGCCGGACGCGAGCAGCAACAGCAATAACGAACCGTGGTACCACGACCCTGAGTACCCGGGGGACCCAGTCAATCTCTTGCGGGATCCGGACGACAAGGACCCCAGAACAGACGAATTCACCAAATACCGCAACTGGATACTCGAGAGAGCGATCAACGGTTCAGAGGAGATCGAGCGGTGGAGACGGTACATCCCGCAGTGGAAGATGCTTGGGCGGAATGCTTCGAAGAAGCAGAAGAGCAATGAATGGAGAACAAGCAATTGAGAACAGAGAACCAACAGCTACGAGCAAACGGCGGGAGAGAGGAGGAGGCCGATCGGGCAACAGAGAAGCGCTAGCGGCGAGAGCACAGGCGGAGCAAGCACAACAGGAAGCAGCCCAACTCAGAACGCAACGGGCCGAAGCACAGGAAGCCACAAGAGCGGCGGAACAAGCAGTACGAACAATGATGTCAGTCAGTCCAAGAAACCTTAACCACGAGCATGCAGGAACGGGGACAAGAAATATGACGTTCACAATCAACTCGAAACGACTACCGTATTTAAGGGAGAGAGGGATATGCAGATCGTGGGCGACTTCATCAACAATCTCCAACGCCAGTTCGCAGCCCGCTGTTATGAAATTGGATGGCTTACAACCAACGACACCAGAACCCCAGCCGGGAGCGTCATCGCCACCCCTACGACAGTAACAATGGACGAAGGTACCCCAATAACTGACGGCTGGGCCCGGTATGCCCTGCTTCAACTGAAGGAGACCGCCGACAGGTGGGCGACGTCCAAGTACCCGAATAGCCAACCGTACCCGACATGGGACAATTTTTGCAAGAGCCTGAAGGAGGAGTTCACTTCTTTGGATGCACTCCGGAAATTCGAGGACGAGTGGCAACGCCTCACGATCACGGCCATGGGGCATGTAGCTACCTTCAACGAGGAGTTCCGGCGACTACAACTACAACTTGACCCACACTCGCCGATGACCCAACAGCAGCTACTAGAAGCTTACGCCTCGAAACTACAACTGAACGAGGGAGCCTACAAATCGTTCATCCAATATCGGAATTTCAGGAGAGAGATGGGTGGAGAACCGACATTGGAAAGGTCGATGGTGTTCGTAGCCGACTCTGCACCACCAGCCCACCGAAAGACAAAACCAGGGAAGTCGAAATCTCGTCGATGTACGGTGGAAATACGAACCGCAAACGCGGCAACTACCAAAGCAACCGACCCCCACTAGCACCCAACGAATGCGCCCTCTGCCACAGCAAGGATGGGTACTGGGCGTATGACTGTCCGAACCGGAGAGACGTCAGGTGAGGGTAACGGTGGGAACAGCTGTGGAAACAGCGGTGGAAACAGTGGTGGTTGATGAGATCCTGGGGGACGTGGAGGAGGTTACGGCAGCAGTGGCCGAGGTGGCTGAGGGGGCCAAGGAGGTAGGGCCCAACAGGAAGGGAATGCTCAGTGGGAGGTGAATACTACAGAAGCGACGGGAGGCCAGGGCGAGACAGCAGGCCAAGCAGGAGAGAATGCGGGAAACGCTAGGGGGTGCTGCCAAGTGCACAGCACCTCCGGAGGCACAATGTATGGGGGGAACAGACGCGGGGGTTCAGGCGGCAGAGATAGAGTTCATAAGAGTACTAATGTCAATTTGTTTTACTCCGAAAGTGATAGCTCAAATCTGCTTCGTTTCAACCTCCCGTGTTGTACTCACCTAGTCACTCACCAGAGAGAAGAAAAGAAGAGGGAGCGCAAGCATACACCTTATACGATTGCGGTGCTAGCCATAAGTTCGTCAGTCCAAATTTCCTACAAAAACTACCCAACGGCAAACCAAAAGCTCGGCACCGTGGAAACATGCAACTAACCACCGCGAGGAAAGTGAAACTGTACCACTGGAGGAAGTACGTCTAAACATGGACATTGGCGGGCTTGCATACCAAGGATGGTTCGTCGTCTATCTGCTAGCCAAGTATGACATTATTCTGGGAAAGGACTGGATGGAGGAGATCCCACACCACGTCAATCATAAAAAGAACCGGTTATGGTTAGGCGGCGATGGAAATGGGAATTGTTTCAAATACACAATCGACGGGCTCAAGAAAGACGAAGGAAGAAACACCCAACTCCTGGCAGCGGCAGCAAAGAGAGAGCCAGTACAGCCGAAAGAAAATAGCTATACGGTTGGAGAGCTCTTAGCGATGGAGCTCGGAGCTGAGATGGTGGATGAAGTGCTAATCGGGGAGATGGTCGACAAGGTGACATTCAAGGCAGACTGCGCGGCGATCTGGATGGAATGAATGACCGCAGAGGGGACACCAGGAGACGGTGGTGTAGATGAATTATCGGAGTACGAACGACGTGTACGAGAGCAATACCACGACCTTTTCCTGGAACCCGAAGGACTGCCGCCAACAAGAGTATCTGGTGGCTTTCATATCAGAACAATCCCGGGGATACAACCGCCACACCGCAGCCTGTATCGACAGACAGCGGCAGAGTGGGAAGAGTACAAAAATCAGACAGCCGAGCTACTGGAAAAACGCAAGATACGCAGCTCTCACTCGCCATACGCAGCACCGGTGCGCTTCGTACCTAAAGGGAACGGCAAGCTCTGAATGGTCATTGATTACCGAGCTCTCAATAAAGTCACAATCAAGGATAGTTTCTCATTACCCCATCCAGAGGATCTCATTGCACGCTTGCAAGGCGCCAAATGCTTCTCCAAGCTAGATTTCCACAGCGGGTACCATCAGCACCGCATGCACCCAGACTCGATTGAAAAGACGGCCTTCATCGGACCCGACGGAGTGTACGAATGGCTGGTAATGCCGTTTGGTCTGGCCAATGCACCAAGCGAATTCATGAGGTTAATGACAGACCTCCTGAGGAAACACATCGACGATGGCTATTGCATCATGTTCCTGGATGACATCATGATATATTCCAAAGACCCGGAGACCCACGAGAAACACGTGCAGGCAGTACTCGATTGCGTCCGCCGGGAGGGATTTCGACTGCAGAGCGAAAAGTGTCAGATCAGTAAAGCTGAAGCACCATTCCTTGGATTCATGGTCAACAGAGGTGGTGTATCGATAACTACAGAGAAGATCACCGCGATCGCAGACAGGCCCGACCCAGCGACACCGAAAGAAATGCGCAGCTTTGTCGGACTTGTGGGGGTATACCGCCGCTTTGTTAAGAATTTCGCAAAAATTGCAGCCCCCCTGACCGCCTTGCTAAATGAAACGCCGACAGAGTTCAACAGAGTGCAGAACAACCCGGAAGAGTGGAAACAGGTTACCAGCGCAATCGATATTCTCAAGGCAGCCATGCTGGCGCACCCGGCACTCGCGTTACCATCGAAACAAGGAGGTCAATACCTAGTAAGGACAGATGCCTCGGATTTCGCGATTGGAGCCATATTGCGGCAAATGCAAAAGATAGAGGACGGCAAATGGACGGACAGAATCATCGCTTACTTTTCCCGTAAGTTACACAATGCAGAGACTAGATATTCAACGTACGACAAGGAACTTTTGGGAGTCAAGGACGCGATCGAGCATTGGTGTTTCTACCTCCATGAAGCCGGCGGATTCAAAGTACAAACAGACCACTCGGCCCTGCAGCATATCCTCAAACAGCCACGCCTAACGAGTCGGCAAATGCGACACCTAGAGACCCTGATGGAGTACGATTTCGAAATCGAGTATCTACCGGGAGCCCGGAACTATATTCCGGACGCTCTCAGCCGGCGGCCCGACTATAAGGACCCACCACTACCGCACACAGCGCGAACGACCCCCGATGACCTAAAGAATAATGACTCAGAAATAATGACACCACGGCGGAACTGATGCATGCAAGCGTTATACATGCTGACGGTTGGACGGACGAGATGCGGGTAGCATACCCGAAGGACCCTTATTTTGGCATGGTATATCGGGAACTCCAAGGCACCGTGGTGAATCAAGACCAAGAAACCCCAGGACAGAAAAAACAACGACAAGATAGAGCGTGACACTATTAGATGAACGATGACGGCCTAATCTTGCATCGTGCAACCGACCGCCTTTGCATACCCAAGGCGCTCCAGGTCAAGGTCTTACACGAGGCACACGACTCAGCAGTGGGCGGACATTTTGGAATCGATCGGAGGGCGTCAACAGTCAGCAGACGGTTCTTTTGGCCGCGCCAGTATCAGACGGTCAAACAGTACGTCAAGGGGTGCGCTGCATGCCACCAGGCAACGTTAACAAATCAGAAACCGTATGGCCTACTATACCACTGGAAGTCCCCAGCGCGCGGTGGCAACGCATCAACATCGATTTCATTACAAAGCTACCAGTGAGCGACGGGAATGACACAATCATCACCTTCGTTGACGCCCTGACAAAAAGAGCTACCTCGACGGCCACGACCGAGAAAGACCTCACGGCTCAACGTTTCGCGGAAATCTTCATCGACGTGTATTTCCGGCTACATGGGATCCCAGAGTCGATTGTCAGCGACAGAGACATCAGATTCACCTCCGACTGTTGGCAACACTTGAACGAAATCTGGCGGACTAAACTACGAATGTCAACGGCGTTCCACCCACAGACGGACGGGCTTGCAGAGAAGGTCAACAGTATCATCGAGCGCTACCTCCCTACCTTCGCTGCAGGCAATGAAAGAAGTTGGGCAAAGCTACTACCATTGGCAGATTTCGCACACAATGCTAGCAAGCACAAGGCAACTGAGAAGGCCCCGTTCGAAACAGACCTCAGATACGTCCCACGAATGCCCCTCGATATCATCGCAGCGGCAACCTCTGCAAACTCAACCCGGCAAGGAGGGCAGCAAGCGGTCAACTTCGCGACAACCATGGCAGACATTCTTGCCCAGCTTAAGGACCGACTAGCGATCGCCCAAGCCGCCCAAGCCGCGGAAGCAAATCAGAAACGTCAGCCACCCAACTTCTAGTCTGGCGACAGAGTTATGATCAACACCCGCAACATGCCATTGAGCTACGGCACAGCAGCACCAGGCACCGAAACGAACCAATCGGGTGTGCGGCTTAGTCGAGCACTACAACAACGATATGTCGGCCCATATACACTCGGCATACAGCGCAGCAATGGCAATGCCTTCGAAATCACAGACATGCCCGAGCACCTCCGCATACACAAAACCTTCAATGTCAGCGAGTTCAAACAGTGCACTATCGACGAGTCCCGACCACAGGACCCAACACCACCGATCAGAGTCAGCAAGGGTGGCGATGTAGAAGAAGGAGTAGAAGCCATCCGGGAATGGCAAACCAGCGAAGACAGCAGGGTTCAGTTTCGAGTACAATGGTAAGGCGAATCAGAAGAAGAGAGTACATGGGAACCGATGACGAACCTCACCCGTTTCGGAGCCAAAGAAACAGTGCCAGAGTATGCAGCTACACTCAATGATGAAAAGCTCAATAAACTCCTCCCTAAGAACTTCCGACCCACAAACCCGTCGGCAACGACCAAGTCAGGAGCAATGAAAACCAAAGGATTGCCGCCGACGAGAAAGAGCCCGAGAATTGCAGCAATGGCAACCTAAGAGCGGAAAAGCGATGAAGATGTTTTTCTTTCCATTTATTTTGACGGATAGGCAGGAAGCTTTCTGTGGAGGGAGGTGGATGTAGGATGTACGTATTGGGTTAGGGTTACGTTCCGAGTCACATGTGCGGCTCAACACTGTATATACATAGAGCGTGGCCCCTGAGAATAGACAGCACGTTTCTAGCCAACTACAAGCACCATAAGCTGCAAGAATTACTGTAACATGCGTTATGTCCATCCGATTGATATAGTAACACTAGCAACTGATAGCTTTACATTTATATTTTCAGTAATGCCCAAAGTTTAGTCTCACAGATTAAAACTGACCGAATTGTCAGGGTGGTGTTGAGTTGAGTTGGTGGAGAGTGGGTTTAGAAAATGTCACTCCTCTAGTGTCGGCAACTGGTTGGGACCAACCTACAATGGTCGGCAATTCTCAGCTACGCCTGATAGCAGGTTTCTTCGATTGTATTATCAATGCAGTGGCTACAATCGCGGGCAGATATCGGAGTTATTTTCCATGGAGATACTGTCATACTCTAGGTAGAGTAATTAATACAGAAAAATCTCAGTGGTACTACAAAGGCTACCCTGTTGACTCTGCCATCCAGGCTGCTCGAGGAAAAGGCATCCTGCAAATCAAAAGTTTCCGGATTCCCCCAAATGTTTACTATGTAGTTGTTCATCTCCAGAAATATAGCAATTAAGTGCAAGTTGATGTCTTTCTTCAAATGTCCCAAATTCATCGGCATTTTCACTGTACTGGATTATCATGAGCGAATTGTGGCAGGCTCTGCCGTGTATTTAAGGTGCGGCTCCGTGCGGCTCCGTGCGGCCCGGCTACGACTCGGCTATAGCGCACGGCCCAGGTTACCTGTGCGTCGCTAGCTAGTCAATGAAGCAACCTTCTCGCGACCTCTCAATTGGTAGCAACTTCTCAAAATCTCTTCTCTCTTCTCTCTACGACGCTCGGCAACTCTCAATTCCGCGATCTCGCGAAGGAGAGGTGCGACAGAAGGTTCGCTGGGCGTTTCTCGAAGAAACTCGACGCGACGGAGATTCCGCACCTACAAACACACGACGAAGCGACGTTCATCCCGCGTCTACTCAAACAAACGATTAAAATACAAACAAACGATTGAATTAAGCTTTACGCTAAGTATTCTAGTTGGCCGGCGTTGTGTTCCGGCCTTGATGGGCGTAGCCTTACAAATTTAGTAAAAACTTCACTAATCAGAGGAATGGAAGGCGAAGGTTTCAACTGGCCTCTTCCTGGAGCCGACAATGATGATGGCCTGATCCATTGTTTCCAAGGTGCTGCTCGTGCACCCCCAGATGCAGCTACTGCCGATGTTACGGCTATCAGTCGTCAAGGAGTAACGGACTTCTATGCCACAATCTACCAATCCTACACCACCCAAACCAACGATCTCCGACGTGTGACCGATCGCGTACTGTCCCTTGAGGCCCAGCTCGTCAACGTCATCACCGCGCGAGACGACGCGTTGACAGAGCTGGAGTCGTGGCGCGGTCGATTCGACACAATGATGCAAATGACGGCTCGTCTTGGTGTCGGTGGCGTCAACACCGGCGGAGGAGGGGCTCTGTCTAAATCCCATCTTAAACAGCATCAGCCTCCACTGTTCACCGGTGACCTCAAGTTGGAAACTGTCAATCTATTCCTTCGCAAGGTCGAGCATTGGGTACGCCAAGGTGGCGCGGCAATGGGTACCACGGAGTCGGATAAGCGCATCGATTCGGCCTGGCGGTTCATGGACCCGGAGGCGTACAGTTGGTTCGCGCATTGGATCCATCAGCAAGGTGTCACGATCATCCCTCCTGCAAACGGCTCATATGCACCAGTGACTTGGCCTCTCTTCGAATCCGCTTTTCGCCATCGATTCGTGCCAGAAGTCGCCATTACCGCAGTTCGAAAGGAGATCCATGCCCTACGCTACTCCAAAGGAGATGTCGCGTACTTCAACAAGCGATTCTCCGAACTTATCCGCATGTTGCAAAAAGAGACTACTATCACGCGCGAGGATCCCTTGTACGACCAGTACTGCTCCAAGCTACCTTCGGGAATCGCAGATCAGATCATCGCCTCACCCCGCATGCAAAAAAAACTCCAGCCGGAGACGCCTTTCACGTTGGCCGATGCCATGGAGATGGTCGGCGAATTCTCAGAACGTACAACTTCGCATCCGGCTATCGCGGCTACGCCAATCAGTTTCGTCCCAACCAACACTCCAACGCCTACTGGGTCTGAGCCGATGGACCTCACTGTAGCGAACGCAAATACCAAGTGCTACCGCTGTAGCGGTTTCGGACATGAGGCACGCGATTGTGCAACCCCAGACACTCGTGGGCGAGGCCAAGCTTTCCGTGCCAGAGGTGGCGGGAACCGTGGTAGACGGGAGGGAGGTCGTGATCGCAATGATAATCGTCGCGGGGGCCAGGGAGGTTCAACCAGGTTCACAGCCGGGAACATCAATAATATTCAGACCACCGGGGACGGCATAATCACGAACGACGATGCAGATGACTCGGCGGCGGAACCCTCCGCGGCGGAGCAGGAGACTATTGAGGGGGAGGAGGCCCAGGGAAACGACAATTGGGAGTAGTGATTGAACGTTCTACTACCCAGACGGTTATTGGAAAAGTTAAGGAAACGGAGGAAATAGGGACAGTCAAAGAGAAGCGCATACGGCATGCAAAATTGTACTTGAGCAGCCTGACACATAATGAGATATCTGATTCTCCACCTGACTCTGACATCAGTTCACCTAACTCTGACCTACTACGTTTTAACGCTTCTGTTTCAACCTCCAATAACAAAATTCGTTCAGCATACTCCTTGTTTGATTGCGGCGCCTCCCATCGTTACGTTGATACCGCTTACGCCAATTCCCTAGGGTTAAAACGTCGACGTTGTGGGCGCATGAAAGTCTCTGTCGCAGGGGAAGAGAAGGCAGAGGAAGATAGATGGCAAGTTTGGCTCAATGCGTCAATAAGAGGCGTAACCGGCAATCGGGTTGACATTTCTGGTTGGTACACGGTTTTCGACTTGGGAGGCATCTATGATCTAATTGTCGGTAAAGATTGGATGGCAGTCAATTTACACCTCATCGACCATAAAACTAATACTCTACACATGCTGGAGCCTGATTGGACTGTTTTACAACAAGGCTCTCGCCTTCCTTCAACAATCATCACAACATCGCTTGCAGGCCTCCGACCTCACCAAGGACGACGAGAGAAGTTCGTGCGCACTGCAGAACAGTGGCCCGTAGATCTGCAATTAATATGGTGTCCGCGTCCTTCGTTGCCAAGTGCAAGTCATCAGAAATCTTTATAGCCAACATCCGGGAACGCGTCGACAAAATCATGGAGGAGGAGGAGGAGCCTACTCCACACAAGCCCGCAGACCTTGAAATATGGCGGTTACGAGTGAGGAAGGCATTTGCAGATCTCTTCGAACCGCCAACGGGAGTTCCTGCGGCCTCGAGACATGACTTCCGCATAGATACTGATCCGGCAGCAAAGCCACCTCACCGCCAGCCATATCGGATGTGAGACTCGGAACGCGCGGAATTCGAAATCCAAATTGCCAAGTTGCTTACCAATGGCTGGGTTACTGACAGCCAATCCCGATTCGCGGCCCCAGTAATTTTTGTTAAGAAACCAGATGGCTCTGGACTCCGGATGTGTGTCGATTACAGAGGCCTAAATTCAATCTCCACCAAAGACCGATACCCACTGCCGTATATAGAAGATCTCATCGATCGGCTGCACGGCTCCAGGGTGTTTACGAAGCTCGACCTGGCCAGTGGTTACCATCAGTTGCGCATACATCCGGATGACAGGCATAAAACGGCTTTTGTCGCTCCGGAGGGGTTCTACGAATGGACGGTAATTCCGTTTGGGCTGGCCAACGCGCCGTCAGCGTTCATGCGCGTTATGCATCGAATCTTACGCCCGTATAGGAAATTTACAATTGTGTACATAGATGACATTCTAATTTTCTCTCGCAATCTGGCTGAACATAAGCTGCACGTGGAAACTATCTTGCTGGCAATCAGAGCGGCGCGTCTCCGGTTGAACGAGCGAAAGTGCGTTTTTGGAGCCACGGAGACTTCGTTTGTCGGTTTCAAGGTCAACTCGAATGGAATTCACACGGAGGATAAGAAAATCGCAGCCATGAGAGACTGGCCAGTGCCGTTGAGTACAACCGAGCTTCGATCATTCCTGGGGTTGGCAGGCTACTATAGGAAATTCGTACACAAATTTGCGCACCGGACTACAGAGTTATACACGTTGACAACCGAAAAACGTGCGTTTCGGTGGCTGCGGAAACACCAGGCCGAATTTGACGATATTCGCAGGGCTTTAGCGTCTGCTCCGGTGCTGGCACTACGCGATCCTGAGCGCGACTATATTCTGCGCACTGATGCGTCAGACGTGGCGATTGGAGGCGTTCTGGCTCAAAAGCAACCCTGGGGAACCGAGGGCCGGCTGGTGGAGCGCCCGCTGGGCTTCTTTTCTCGAAAATTACACGACGTCGAGACGCAGTACGCAGCGTATGACCGCGAGTTATTAGCGATCCACGACAACTTAACCCACTGGGAGCCTTACCTTGGCAATCGACACACGTCAGTATATACAGATCACGCGTCGCTACAGCATATCTTAAGCCAGAAGAAGCTTTCCAGCCGCCAATGGCGACACTTGGATAAACTGCAGCAGATTGACTGTTCGATCAAATACTTCCCAGGAGCGGCCAACCTTGTGGCGGATGCGTTGAGCAGAATCCATCATCCAGCCTCAGCAACCCCAGTAGCCACCATCAGCATGAACACCATGGACCTTCAAATCATCGGTGCAGAGGAATGGAAGCAAGAGGTACGTGAATTACTGGTTGAAGACGCATATTTCGGTCCAATTGTCGATGTCCTCCGCGAGGAAGCCGAAATAACCGACGAGGCCGCTAATCAGGCAACTCGGCGTCCGAAAGGGAAGCACCATCGGAAAAACACCGTGCGGGCGAGGCTATTTCGGCTTGACCATGGCCTTCTTTTTCGCAGGGACACGGGAACACTCTGCATCCCATCGGACATGCGGAGCGACGTCATCTCGGAAGCTCACGACTCTCCGCTCGGCGGCGGCCACCAAGGAGCAGAAAAAACGGCGGCAACCATCGCATCACGGTTCTATTGGCCTCAGCTGACTCAATCAATAAGAGTATGGGTTCAGGGTTGCGACGTATGCCACCGTGTGAAACATTCCAATCAACTTCCCTACGGCTTACTGCAACCGCAGCCGATTCCGGAGACACGGTCCTCAAGGGTTAATGTGGACTTTATTACCAAACTGCCAGTCACGGTCAAGGATGGCTACGACTGCATAATCACGATCGTCGATCCGCTAACCAAGAGAGTGCGGTGGAAAGCAGCAAAGGAAAAAGATTTAACTGCAGAAGCGTTCGCCAAAGATTTTATTGACATGTGGGTACGAAACAGAGGAATCCCGGACGACATCATCTCTGATCGGGACACGCGTTTTATGTCAGATTTCTGGGGTTCCCTTACGGCCCAGTTGGGAATTAAACGCCGCCACAGTACCGCCTATCATCCGCAGACAGATGGCCAAGCAGAGAACCTGAACGCAGTCGTCGAACGTTACCTTAAGGCTTACGTAGCGCAACGCCCAAAGGAGTGGGATCGTCTTCTTCCACTGGCCGAATTTACGTACAACGCAGCGTACCATAAGTCACTTAAGACGTCTCCGTTTCGGGCCGATATTGGTTTCGTGCCAAGAATGCCAATTGACCTCCTCGTACCGACTCCGAGTCCCGACCGTCAGTCAAAAGTCAGCCTGGAAGCCGACGAATTCCCCGAGCAGATGATGTCAGACCTCCGCATGCTAAGAGAGCGGCTGGAGGAAGCGCAGACAAAGATGATTCTGGAGGCCAATAAGTCTCGCCGCCCGCACGACTTCAAGGTGGGAGACTCAGTTTTTCTCGATACCACGCTCCTCCCGATTGGCTATGCAAATCTCACCAAATCTGAGTCGTCAAATCTTAACTCCAGGAAATTTCAACAGCCATTCTGTGGCCCATTTCGCATCACCGAAGCCATCGGTGTCAATGCCGTCAGGTTGGATACGCCTGCTCATTGGAAAATACCTAATGTCTTCAATGTATCCCGTTTGAAACGAGACCGCGTGGATTATGGCCGAGAACATCCTCCACCCCCGCCATTACGGACGATGACCGATAAGGATCCGGAATACGAAGTGGAAGCAATCCTCGAGCATCAGGGCTCTTCGATCAAAACCCTACAGTACAAGGTGAAGTGGCTTGGATACCCCAAACCGGATTGGCAGCCATTGGTCAACCTGAAAGGCGGATGCAAAGAGTTACTGCGGCAGTACCACCAAGAGAAGGGTCTTTTGGTCTATAAGTGGATGCAGGAAGGTTAAGGATGGGTTTTCATTGGCAGGAAGGTTAAGGATGGGTTTTCGATGGGTTTTCATTGGCAAGAAGGTTAACGATGGGTTTTCGATGGGTTTTCATTGGCAGGAAGGTTGAGGATGGGTTTTCATTGGTTCGTACTGGGTTTTTGCCCGGGCCAGAGTTTTTCTTTTTCGGAATGTTCTTTTGGAGCGGGCACTAGTTTTTTTGAGCCGGGGATAGTTGTGGGAGGTTCTGCCGTGTACTTAAGGTGCGGCTCCGTGCGGCTCCGTGCGGCCCGGCTACGACTCGGCTATAGTGCACGGCCCAGGTTACCTGTGCGTTGCTAGCTAGTCAATGAAGCAACCTTCTCGCGACCTCTCACGAATGCAGTCGTTGATATACTACAAAGACTCAGCAATGGAAGATTGCAGCAGGCTATTGTCAAATTAGAATAAAACCCAATCTAGTACCAATCTGTCCCCATCCGTCAAGTGCGATAATGACTCATGATTCAAACATATTGTAAGTCATCAACCATGTCAGCTGTCGACAAACGGACACCGGCAATCGGCTTCGAGGGGTGGTGTCGCGTAGTGTGAATAATGAGCTAGGATTTCTCGGTTAGACGCTTGTTGAGGATCGTTGCGGCTCATGCTGAGGCTCTTATTGAGGCTCTTAATGAGGCTATTGTTGAGGCTCGTGTTCATATCTTATCTCGTTCCAAACGATCGCTTGAATATTCCAAAAATCAGCACATGATCCGTTAGCTAGTACAACTACTTACTTAATGCTATCTCTGTAACCTCATCGCTAAACTTGTCATACGAGACAACACTGCCACCGTCATCGACCCCACCACCTGCCGCCACCATCGTCACCACCACCCTTCTCCTCCTCCACCTCCTCCTCACCATTCCTACCAACATTACCCCGTGCACGGCTTGCTGCGCTACGAGTTCACTTTAAGTAAGCTTCGAAGCTCCATAGATGTCGCACCACTAACTCTTGGAACTTCAACAGCTATGGAAACCTCTCTCCAAGCTCAGATATGGGGTGCCTTGACAATGGTCTCCATTGCGGATCCAATAACGTATTTTACCAGGAAGCCGCCCACGACCGGGTAACCGACCACCTGCAGGTGACATTTATTAAGTCATATGACCGGTCTTAACCACTCTCCCTGACCTTGTAACTACTGGAGGTTGACTATTGACCTCTTCTCCACTGTTGCCATCTTCTAGGGCATCAACTGGGCTCTGCATACTTCAAACATATATAACAGAGCCCTCCTCCCCCTCACTGTTCTCATCATCCCACCCCCCTCCATCTGTGATATCTTCTTCCTCATCCTCCCAATCACTAAGACAATTTGTATCCACCTTCTTTGAGCCTACACCCTGCTTTTCCGCATGTTTAGACCCTTTGAGACCCTTTCCTACTGGTGCTGCTTTAGCTGCAGCCTTATCCTGGCGCTTTTTGATTTTGGCCGCTTTTTCATGATCAATCCTCTCTCTCTCTTCTCTGAGCTGCACTACATCCTCTGCGGTATACACACAAGCTTTACCAAGATGGCGTCGATCTTTAGCTGCAACTGTACTGGTATCCTTGGCCCCAGAACGAAGAAATCTCACCATTTCCTCCCCTAATTCTTTGTCTGCAAGTGCCCCCTGGGCAGACCTTCCCAGCTGACCTATGAGAGACTTGAGCTTTAGAGAAGAAGGTGTTTGACGAGTGACAAGGTGTAATACATCGCGCGCTAGTCTGCTAACAGCTCTGGGCTTTCGGGGAGTTTTTGTTTGAGCAGCAAAGGGTGAGCTTGGCGGTGTATCCGGCCGAGTGCAATTTTGTGATTGGCGTTCAAAAACTTTGCGTGCATTCAATGGCCAGATCCCAGTAGCTTCGAATGCACTCAAGATGTTCTTGTGTGTGTATGCTGCAGCCTTTGCACGTGTGACAAGTCTATTGGAAAAGTTATTAATGGAATAAATTGAGATTCCGGGGGTGTGTCTACTCATGGAATTGCCCCTTCTTAATGGCATTACCTCCTTTTCTCATCCACAAATCCAACTCATTGCTATAGCAGCGTGATAATGGACCAAAGAGGCCAACATCCAGTGGTTGTAAGATATGTGTAGAGTGTGCTGGAAGGCAAATAGGATGTATATCTCTTTTTAAGCAAAAATCGAAAAACTGCCATGTCAAATGTGATCCATGTCCATCAAGAACTAGAATACGCGGCTGTTCCTTTGCACTACTGTGGTCAGCAGGAGCAGGAGAACCATTCGATGGTACCTACACTTGAGCTGTGAACTTTTCAAAGTTCTTCTCCACCCATTCCAACCCTAATTCATTGTTGGTCCAACCCTTGGATGACCAAGCAAAGGTAGCCTGCTCTTTAGCCTGAACCCCAGCATGCCATCCTAGTACATGCTTCCCACCCTTATAGATATACATGGGTGGTATAACCGTACCAGCTGGGGATATACACTCAATAACTGTAACCATTTCGCGATTCCCATCCTGACTATAGCGGGGATTCTTTCGGCCTCTACGGCAAATAACCTTGACTTTCAAGGCCTGACCAAGCATGAAACCCTTCTCATCCATATTGTAAATGTTTCCTGGATGAGCATTGAGCTTTCTAATAAGTGTTCCCAGCTGCAAACCAGTTGTTAGTGAAAAATATTGAAGTATACGAAACTAACTTACTTTCCCGAAAAAGTCTCTCAAGATGACAGGGTCATTCGCATTTGCCCTTTGGCGATCCAGGCGCTGACTAAACTTGCTAGTAATGCCAGGATGTCGGTTTAGGAAGCGAGTAATCCAGTGTTTGCCCAATTGCCGGCGACGTTGCGGGGGTAGTAGAGATAGCGCAAAATCCTTAACCATCTTCCCTTGCAGTGGATGTCCCAGGTCGCCAGAGCTTCACAGAATCTCACAATCAATATCTCTTCCTCCGGAGTGAGTAGCTGTTCGTTCTCATGTGCAACACTGCGGGGTTGAGCACCTCAGAGACGATCTCGCAGGGTACCAAAGGGAATACTGTATGTTGAGGCTGCTGCGCGGATGGATGCTACTTCACCACTAAGATACGCATGTTTGGCCTCCCGGATGTCATTTTCCCTGTCAGCGGCTTGATCTCTGCGCTTCACTCTGCCCATGGTTGCGATGATGAAGTGGGAAGGTGAAAATCAAGTTTAGGAGCAGGGTAAATATGAACCCCTGCTCATGCAGCCAAGGGCGTTTGCGTTCTAAATTGCGTGATTGGTTACTAGGCCGTGGGCGGTTAGACCGAGAAATACGTTAGATCCCATCCAGCGCAAACAGCTTGACTACTCACTGCCGAGTACAGCACCGCACGATGCTCGTCGGGTATTGAGGTTGGTTCAGGCTGTTGCTCTAATCGCTGCCAATCGTCCGACGTGGCAGTCGGTGTCGGCAGCAGCTTTTGAGCTGCAACGAGACCACTTGAGTGAGGTTCCCGAGCTTGTCATCAGGATTGCTCAGAATGGCCATTTGAATGACAACGCCTTGGAATCTTTGAATTCCATCTTATCACAAGTCACTTCATTTGTGCAGGGCACAGAAGGTTTAAAATGGCGCGGTACGGCTCATTATCCGGGCATCCTTTAATAAATTTTTTTACTTATTGGTCCTCTCAGCCATGTCAAAGCGAGGGGAGTCCCAAACCAAGGCTCAGAATTCCATCGTGAGAAAATTTGTTTTCAACGATTTACTCGAGAACATCACTATGTACAACGATGCAAAAATCACCGCGCTAATTAATAACCGTGGTCGACAATTTCGAGATTGTTGGTTGAAGATACACACTGTATCGCCTGCGACTGCGTTGAAGTTTGAAGACAAAATGGAAGGTATTATTACTGATTTTCAGAACTTAGCAATAACAGACAGCGCTTTCCGAAGGGGAGTCTGCCTCGCTGGCATTGTTATAACGAGCGTCATGATTCTGGGCAGTGACCATTTGCAAGAGTTGGAAGACGCATGGAAATTGGTTATCAAGGAATGGCCAGCAGGTACCATTAGTGCCTCACCCACCTGCGACATCGACGATTCTGAAAATACCAACGAGAGGGAGGAGGATCGAGACGACGATTCTGAAATCCCCGACGACAGGGAGGAGGATCTAGACGACGATGACGACGACGACGACGACGACGTCATGACCCTTGATAGCGAGCGCACCACCCCACGGCCGAAATGCCTGATCATCCGTGTTCTCATCAAGTTCGCACGCTACTGCAACGCAGGGACATCCATTGTGAGGGGCTTGCTTCGCCTCTCCCGAAATGTGAAGGCTTCTCTTTCAATTCGGGTATTGGGTGTTGAATCAGAGAGCAATAGTCAAAGAGCAGCTTCAGCATTGTCTGTTGGATGGCGGTGATGGGTTTCTGAGGAAGCTGCATGTCTCGCTTCTGCATGAACAATCTAAGCAAAGCCTCAATGCGCGATGGGACAAGCTGGCTTCGTCAAGCCTTCTCTATGTTCACGCAGAATTAAAGCTTGCGATGTTTTATTTGGCTCATCCCGAACGTCTTCCGCTGTATGGCATTTTGGGGATCTCGAAGAAGACTTGTTTCGCTTGCAACGAATACTTGAAGTGAGTATGGGGTTTACATCCATTTCCTTATCTCTTACTCACTAGTGCAGGTTGCTCCAGAAGTCTGACAGTTCTCGATATGATACAGCCCATACCGGCGAACCGCTTCTATTCTTCTATTCTGGCTCCCATCAACGTGTGTATAATTCTTGGAGGCTTCCTGAATTACCTTTCGGCAACACCTTGTCACCCGAAGAGCAAGACACAGTAAGGCGACGCATGCAATATGTTGGCGAAGATGTTGCGCGCAGCCTAGGTAATATGGCTAGGCAGTTGGTTGAATCCCATTTCGGGCACCATGATGGAGACTCCGAGTCATCTGGGCACTCCGAGGACGAAATCGATGACCTCGATACGGATTGGTACGTCGACGACTCAATACAGAACTTTGTTCTGAAGTTCAAACAACTACGACCTAAATAAATGGACAAGAGGATGGTCTGGAGAATGGGAGAGTAAAGCTAAATCAGGTTGTTTTCATACTCGACCATTGCCTGTATCCTAGTGATAGGTCGTTTTTCTCGCGATTCACCTTTTTTCTCAGACAAATCCAAAATAAATGCTTGTTGTGCGGAAAAGTAAATACAAATTGTCACTAGTAATACAGGGCTTAAGTATTCGCGCAGAGAATTTAAACCCTAAGAGCGAAAACCAATACAAGATGACCCGACCAGTACTAATTCAGAAATATATCATATTTTGTATTGCACCGGAAGGTTCACCTGAATCAGTTGACAGAACTAAATCTGAGTTGTAGTTACTGACTCTTAAGCAAACTAAAGTATGGGAGCAGACAGGGTTCATTATCCCGTTGCCAAAGGCGGGCGTGATTCCAAATAACGCGGAAACCCGGATGGGGTCCCGTTAAGTGAGTGTGGTGGTTGGCTTATTGGGAGTTTTCGGGGGTGTTCAAAAGTTGCACTGCCGTACAACTATCCTTTGGTAGCGGTGTTAGTCACCATAATTTTCATATATTTCGACTCTATACTGTTTAATGTACCTCTAGAGCTTGTTGTTATAGTCTTAGCATGCATGTTTTTTTGGTTATGCTTTGTGCAATGTCATGTGAAGTCTCATGTCAAATCCTTTGGTGACTTGGAAGTTCCGGAACCAGAGTGTCTAGATTCGGGGTACGCCAACTATGGTTATGAGAATTGGACGCGGAATTCAATGATAATTGTGCTACTTAATTAAGGGATATTGTTTGAATTGCCAACTACTAGAGACGTAGAACCTGCTAATATTGGAGAAAGTATACTTGCTGCTAATAATCATACTGTTGGCCACTGTATTGAGTTCATGGATAAAACTGGTATGCAGTTAGCTGCATCAGGTAAGCGCATAACATTTGTTTGCCTGCATTCCATATAGAATGTTGACGGTAGTTGACTGACATCACATAGAGTTTAGCCTGGGATCATTCGATGTCACTTGGTGATGCCTCTAGCGGTAGTATTACTATATACTTTATGGCCCACATCGTTTAGTCATGATAATATGGCCACGTAGGCCCCATCTTCTAGTCACGACGGTGCGGCCATCCGGGTACTTGATAATTACACTTATGCCATTGACAAGGCGTCGGGCATCATGACGTCTATCAGGCCTACATGCCTCGGCCTGATATCATGACACCGTAGTTTCCATGATATATAAGAGAAGTCATTCTCCATGTATACAGTCAATTAGACAACTTGAGAGCCATAAGTTTAACAGGTTATGAGCCTGGAGGTCACTATTATCTAAGTTTTACTCTACTATTCTGTTTATATCTCATGATCTGCAAGAGCCTCCACAACCCTAACCCTCGCAGTAGAACACAACACTATCACCATCACAATCATCTCATATTATGTTCACCTTTACACAACACCAAAAAGCCTCCGCTACCCTAAAAAAAAAGACTACTGATTCGTTCAAATCCAATTACGGGTTTATTGCAAAATTGACGAATAATACCTATGCTATTTGAAAACAGAAAATTCGCTGCATTCTTATTGCAAAGAAAGAATATGATATAGTTTCAGGAATCCAACCTCTTGCTGTGGACCAAGGAGTTGCTGTTCACCCTCAATAACAGAATCAGCATGAACGAGCCAATGATACTATGGCACTGGTCTATACGGAGTGCTCTAATGACTTACTTCCATGGTTCGATGTCATTGACGATGCAGTCGAAATGTGCGAGACTCTCCAAAGTCGACTTGATAATGCAGGAACACAAGTTGTTCTAATGCAGATCCTACAAAAATTTACAGCATCCCGGCTCACAAGCTACAAAAAGATCATACAGTACTTTACTAGAATAATTGCATTTTGAAAGAAACTAATGGGCACCCATGAACAAATATCCGAAAGAAACCAAGAAAACACATATTTTCAGTAGCTTATCAAGCAAATTTGTGATGACCATCAAGATCCTCGAACGACAGATTCCACTTTCACGGCCCAGGAGGCCATGGCTGCACTCAATGAAGATGCTGAACGAACCGCTGTTACCAAGGAAATCGGCGATGCAGCTACAGTTTTGGCCATCTACACCCAACACAGCCGCTATCGTAGTCGTGGTGGATACGGACGTGGAGGATTCAGGAGGCGGACACAAATACAAGTGCACACACTGCAAATTAGTCATTTATAAAACAGAATACTGCAGATAGAAAATCTGTTCAAAGTGGAAACGGTAACTCCGGAGGTGGAAAAGCAAAAGGAAAAAGAAACGATGAGCGGGCATACTTCCAATGCGGTGTTCCTCGTCACTTCAGCGCTAATCATGTTCACTACAGGTGTTGGAGCGGTTTGTTGAGTTCGTCATCACGTGGTTTGGGTTAGGTTTTTAGCGCAGAGCCGCCTGTATTTAAGTTCTTGCATACGTGTCATTTAGATTAAGACAGTCAAGAGAGAAGGTTCGGTACAACAGCAGGTACGCACAGGTGCAGTACACTACAGTCAATCAAACTCAGCCGACTGCTATGGCATTTCCTGCAACTACTAGCGATTGTTAGAGCGGTTTGTTGAGTTCGTCATCACGTAGTTTAAGTTAGGTTTGAGCGCAGAGCCGCTTGCATTTAAGTTCTTATGTACGTGTCATTTATATTTAGACTTAGATAGCCAAGAGAGAAGGTTCGGTACAACAGCGATCCCGATCTTCATTGACCAGTCGGTCATACATCCGCATGCACACTTACTGCAGTCACTCCTCTAACAGTGTGAGACATCGTTTCGGGAACCTCTCATCATAGGTGTAATGACCGCACCAGATTTCAAGACTTTTAAGAAACTTCTTTCTCCCATGATTATCAAACTTGGAGATAAAATAGTAATGGCCACCACAGGGCTGTCACAGTCCAGGGCTACCAAGTTGATTCCTTCTGCACTCCGACATTTCGACTCATTCTCCTCTCGATTATATAGTTAGATTGGGCTGGATACACGGCCAGTTCTGGAAATGGTAAATATGGTTCAGCTTGACTGAGGGCTAGTGGAAGCGAATGGGTGGGCGGGGCCAGACGAATGGCTGGCGGCGGCAGAAGGTTAACCTTGAGTTTGAGTTTGAGCTAAAGCCCGAGCTTGATCTTGAGCTTATGATTGTAGGGGTTGGAGCTAGAGGGGGGAAGTTTGGAGCGAGGAAAGGAGTATATAGGAGGAGCGGTGTGGCAGAGGTTGGGCAAGCAGCGGCTTCAGCATCAACCCACCCACCCGCACCATAGCATATATTGTGTTTTTTTTTAAGTTCTTTTGTTTTTCGACTCTACACCCAGTAAAGGGCGTCCGGCCTAGAACGGGAGAGTCCAGGCGGAGTGGCGGCCACAACGGTGGCCTCCACTCCTCCGAGGCGGCAACCTTGTTTATGCTTCGTTTACTACCTCGTTTTGGTTTTTCTTTCGGTGCCCGTTTTGGCTCTGCAATTGTTTGTATATGACTGAATGTTAAAGCGCATGTTGGATGGAAGAGCGAGCCCACTAGGCTCCATATCAAATTGACATTGACATCGCCGACAATTATTACTGGAAATCGTTTTGGAGGCGTTTACTGTCGACTAAAGATTTAGCCCGAAAGGCCTCTGAGTTTCTAGATGACCAGCGAAGCTGCTAGAATGCACCGGAGAGTGATTACTAATGATTGCTAAGTCGCCGAGTAGACTCATACATGATGAGTCACTCACCACCTGCATAGCCACTGATGTTGAAGTAGTGATGCTAGAGAAGCTTAATTGTGTATTATCTAAGAGGGCCATAAGGCCATATATATATGAGAGTACAAGTATGGCTGAATGCCATCAGCCAGTATCAGAGTCGACAGTCATCTCCGGACATGCAAGACATTACCGTCTCCGCTTATCTTCAGCCATGCAAGCCACCGTCTCCGGCCATACGAGGCATATCTCTGGCTGAGACCTGAATATGCAATACTTCCCCCTCTTGCTATACTTCGTTGAGCAAGAAACAAAATGAAATGGAACAAAGAGATTCTCATAGTAGCCTCCTTAAAACCCTGCGATCGTGAACAGGGAAAGAGTACTACTGTAGCCTGAGGATGGCCATCCATAGAAAAGCAAAGAAATCTGTGTACCCAAGCGAAACAACCTTACATCCAACCCTCATTAACATAACCCCATGGCCTTTGTGAATTTCACATACTTATCCTTCATCAAGGACTTGGTTGGTATATCGGCCATATTGTTGTCTGTGTGTACGTAGATGTAGTCAACTATTTTGCAGGCATGGATATCGCGACTATTGTGATAGCAAACGTCGATGTGCTTCTTGTGAGCCTTTGTGGTTCTGGTTGTGATATGACTAAGTACGCCTTGATTGTCAAAATTGATCGTGAGTGGCAATGTGTCTTTGCCATATATATCTCAGTGGAGCTGCTGCAGGCATTTCGCTTCATGGGAGCGTTCGGAGCAAGCGATGTATTCAGTATTGAGAGTTGACATTGTGATCAGATCTTGCTTTTGCGATCGCCATGAGACAGCACGGTTGTTGAGAAGGAAGACATGGCTGCCTTGTGACTTGCAGTCGGCACTATCATTGCCCCAATCAGAGTCCGTATAGCAAGTGAGTTGATCATTGCTGCCATTGCTGCTGAAGTACAGTCAAAAATCAGCGGTGGATGAGCGATACTGGGGAATTCTTCTGGTGGCAGTCGGATGGCTGTTGTGAGCACAGAAATTCTAACGGCAAAACGCAGCAGCTGCAAATGAGATATCGGGCTGGGTTGCAAGTACCATATACATCAATGAGCCGACAATTGCCTGGTAGCCTTTGATATATTTTTGTTCTTTCTCTCCCTGATTCTTGGCCAGATGTAGCTTCAAATTTCAAATTGGAGTTGATAAACGGTGAGCATTGTGTATATTGAATCATTTGAGAATCATGGTGAGAAAAGCCTTTTGGAAAAGGCTGATGCTGGTACCGTTTTTCCCAAAGTTGATTTTGATGCCCAGGAATTGGCATGCCAGGCCGAGATTGGTAATCTTGTATCTCTCCGAGAGCCTTGCTGCAACTGCGATGGCAGCTTTGATAGTGTCTTCAGGGTAAAACATTGAGATGTCGTCGATGAACAGAAGCATCGGAACATCATTACTGCAGAGATAAAGGTTGGGGTCAGACAAGGATCGGGTGTACTGAAGAGAAAGCAGGAAGGTGTTAATATCGTTGTACCAAAGTCGTGGTGCTTGTTTGAAGGTGTCATGTACTGGCTTTTGTTGAACAACGATTGCCGGTATGTTGAGCACATCTCGGCAGAGTCACATGGATGTCATCATTGTTGACTTCGGGATTGAGAACCGCCGTAACTATATTCAAATGATTGATGTTCCGGACGTGTTTTCTGACCAGAGCAATGAGACACCGATAGGTGGTGTGCTTTCCGACAGGGATAAATGTTGCTCCGAAGCCCGTCTGTTCTAGCCGGTAATGACTAGATGCGCGTTTTATTGTATGGTGCCATCTGAATTGTGCATGGTTGTGTAGACCCATTTTGAGCCAATTGGTTTGACTCATAATTGCCTTGCTTCCTTGGAGTTGATCTTTGTAAATGTATTATTGAGCAGAAATCTCAGTACTAACGACGGTTCCAACCCGGAAGCTGCGGTCTGGGTGTGTGTCAGAACCGAACTGTTTTCAAATAGGCGGTCCACGTTGCCAGTAGAACTGAACCAGAATGATTGTTCCATGTCCAAGTTTGAATTTAGAACCGCGCAAATTACTGGGTTATATAACGTGTTGTGAAATGGGTTCAAAATACACTGTGTCCAACTTTAGCACTCTGGTATTCTATTATATGAGTAGTCCATATTCACTATATAGTCCGTCAGAGATTTCATTTTAATAAAACTAAGTATTTTAAACATAATATATTGAATTGACCAATATTTCAGTAGATTTGACTGGTATCTGCAAGAAAGAAAATCTAAAGACTGTTGAATCTAATACTGGTTTTAAATTCTGTAGTGTATGATGAGTATCAATTACCATAGATATTGTTGTCTCGACCATGGTTGTTATAAGGGTATTCCATACCTCTTTCTTAATTTTGTCACATCAAATAGAAACTTGATGTACGACTTGACCTTACTAGTGGATATACCATATCTCAATGCACCAAGTATTCATGAACCACTGCATGGAATTTCGGATATTATTGAAGTAGAAAAAAATGATTACCATTTACTCACAAAGTGCCTGTGGTTTTCATATTGAATATATAGGCTGATATTTGATCACTTTTAAATAGAACCATGACTTGCTATCCCATATTAGCTGGAATACAACTAATATCAATATGTCATTGTGATCACAGTACAATTAACGTCATTGGGTTGCAGTCTGCAGGTGTTTTTCAAGGTTATTTTGAATCGATTTGATGCCAACAAAGAGTTACCATCGGAACTAGTGATAATGAACATATGAATCACAAATTCCAAGGAATGATAATATATTACTGAGTGGTTGTTGGATACAATAATGATATTTGAATTTGCAACAATTGATACTTTAAATTGAATTCCACAAAAGAGAAAATCAACCCTTGTTCAGTACTATGGACAGCCATTTATCAAGATATATGCAATCAAGTATGATTTATTGAGCTGTATGCATGCTGTGAAACGCGTGGCAACAGAGTGTCAAAAGCAGCTTACAATAAGGTGCATCAAGCAAATAAACACTTGGGCAGCAGTATCAACTGACTTTCAAAAAGATAATTCAATCAAGATCAATCTATAGTGCAGTATGAATGCTCTAAAATGGGCGTCAACAGCGCGTCAACAGCAGGTTATAATGCAGTTCAAATGGGAGATGAATGCTTTTGCAGCAGTATTGACTGCCTTTCGTCAAAATATATTCAATCCAGGACCATCGATTATGCACTATGAATGCTCTGGAATGAATATCAACATAGCGTCAATGCTTTTCAGTTGAGTATATTAACATTAGTTATAGTCACATTTGTGGAAATAATCAAACTGGATGTTATGACTGACTCTATCAACAGATAATCATTGTGCAGTGTGTTTGAGGTTCAAAAGAGTGGAACCCAATTCTGTTTACAAAGTCATTATACATTTGAACTCATGTGGAATCAATTATAATGACCATATTTCAATTGGACATAGCATAACAATTGTGCAGCATGATTGCTCTAAAATGAATGTCGACAGAGTCTCAACAGAGTGTTCACAGAGCATCAATAGCGGCTTCAAATGCAGTTCAAAAATAAATGTATACATTTTCAGCAGTTTTGACTTCCTTTCATGAGGATTTATTCAATCTTGGACATACTATTCTACGGTATGAATGTCCCAACCCTTACGCCAATCCAGCCTCAACTTTTGTCAGTTCAGTGGATTATTATTGGGTAGAGTTGAATTTTTCGAATTATGAAATTGGATGTTTTGACTCACTGTAGCAACAGATAATTATCGTTCAGTGCGTCTGATGTACAAAACAGAGAAACCCCAATTCTGCTTGAAAAATTGTGTTACAGTATATTCATATGGAAACAATTATAATGACTGTCTTTCCATTTGATATAGCGTAGCAATTGTGCAGTATGATTGCTTTCAAGTGAACATCAACAGAGTGTCAACAGAGACTGAAAATGGGGCTCATATCAACACTATCACAGCCGGTTTGACTGCCTTTCGTCAAGATAAATTCAATTCAGCACAATTGATTATACAGTTTAAGTACTTCAAAATGAACATCAATGGAACATCATCAATTTTCAGTTCAGCACATTATTATCGGGTAGAGTGGCATTTAATGAATCAATTCATTCTGATATTATGACTGACTTTATCAACAAATAATTGTTTTACAGTGCTTTTGACATACTAAAGAAAGGACCTCCAATTGTGTTTGCAAAATCATTTTACTTTACATTCATGTGGACACAATTATAAAAACAGTCTTTCCATTACACTTGGTATAGCGATTGTGCATCATGATTTCTCCCAAGTGAGCGTCAACAGAGTGTCAACAGAGGCTTAAAATTCGGCTGAAATCAACCATTTTGCAGCAGTTTTGACTGACTTTCAGCAAAATACATTCAATTTAAGACAACCCATAGTATTGTATATGCACTCAATGATGAGCGTCAACAGAGTGTCAACAGTATTAAGTTCAGCAAATGATAATCGAGCAGCATCACAATTGTTGATTCAATCAAATTGGATGTTATGACTGAGTTTATGGACAGATGATTATTGTGCTGTGCTTCTGACATATGAATGAGAGGAACTCCAATGCTGTTTGCAAAATAGTTTTACATTACATTCATGTGGAAACAATTAAAATAACACTCTTTCCATTGGATATAATATAGCGATTGTACAATCTGATTTCTCTCAAATGAGCGTCAACATTGCGTCAACAGAGGCTTAAAATACGGCTGAAATCGACCCTTTTGCAGGAGTTTTGACTGCCTTGTGTCAAGATACATTCAATTTGGAACAATTTATAGTACTGTATGTGTATGCTAAAATAAGCATCAATAGAGCTTCAACGCTTGGATGCAGACAACTATGTCAAAATCATCAAATCGGATATATTGACTGACTTCATTGACAGATAATTGTTGTTTAGTGCTTCTGACATACGAAAGAAAGGAACTCCAATGCTGTTTGGAAAATCGTTTTATATTACATTCATGTGGACACAATTCTAATGACAGACTGTCCATTGGATACAGTGTAGCTATTGTGCAGTATGATTGCTGTGAAAAGAGCATCAACAGAGCGTCAACAGCGGTTTAAAATATGGCTCAAAAACCAAATACATCATTATACAGCAGAATTGACTGCCATTAATCAGTATTCATTCAATCTAGGACAAACAATTGTTCAGTATTAACACTGTAAAATGAGTGTCAACGCAGTGTCAATGCTTTTCAATTCAGCAACTCATCACTGGATAGAGGTGCATTTGTTGACATCATCATATCAAATGTTTTGACTGACTTCATTGTCGGATAATCATTTTGCAGTGCTTCTAACATATTCAACAGAGGAACCCTGATTGTATCCGCAAAATTGGTTTACATTACATTCATGTGGAATGAAATATAATGACAGTCTTTCGATTGAATATAGCATAGTTATTGTGCAGAATGATTGCTCTGAAATCAATATCCACAGAGTATCAACAGTGGCTTGAGATGCGGCTCGAAAACCAAATGTATCATTTCTGCCATGGACTGGAAAGCCATTGGTCAGAATTATTCCATCTGGGACAAACTATCGTTCAGTATGAATGCTGCACAATAAGCGTCAACGGAGCGTGAATACTTTTTGTTTCTGCCAATTATGGTTGGGTAGAGTCCCATTTGTTAATATAATGAAATTGGATGTGTTGACTGACTGTATCGATGGATAATGATTATTGAGTACTTCTGATATATGAATGAGAGGAACCCCAGTTCTGTTTGCAAAATTGTTTTACATTCATGCATGTGGAAGCCATTATAATATCAGTCTTCCCATTAGATGTGGCTTGGTCAATGTGGGGTAGGATTGCTTTGAAATGAGCGTCAACAGTGCATCAACAGTGGATTAAAATGGAGCTCAAAAACCAAATCCATCATTTTGCAGCAGAATTGACTGCCATTTGTCAGAATTCATTCAATCCAGTAGAAACTATCGTATAGTATTAATACTTGAAAATGACCATCAACGGAGTGTCAACGTGTTTTAGTTTAGCAAATCATTATTGGGTAGAGTCGCATTTGTAGAATTAATGAAATTGGATGTTCTGACTGACTTTCTTGGCAGACAATCATTGTGCAGTACAATTGAGATACAAATGAGTGGAACCACAATTCTTTTTACAACTACATGCAGGTGGTCATGTCAGGGTGCGGCTCTGCAGGTCGCTCCCGTAGTTAGCTTTAGCGCGACTTCTGCTGGATCACAAATAACATTCCCTTCTGAATGTACGAAAGGTTCCGCTTACCCACATTGGTAGAAACACTCCACTTCTGACGGCCTCGTGAGCATCAGAAGCGATCCAACACAACGAACGATGGTTGTTTCACCCGGTATATCCACGAACAAGTGGAATGCCAGCAGTTCGGAGGCCTCGTTTGTGTTCTCCAACTTCGCGACCATTCCTGCTACGCATGTCGCACATGACACGCAGGATGTCAGTTTTACGGACAGAATCGACCAGGCCGAGTTAATTAGGTTCAGCCGCAAGTTCGCTACCTTGGCCACCGAAGGTATCGAATCTGAAGAACTTTTCACGGCAGACTACGTTACGGAACAAAAGATGATCATCAACGACGGCCCAGGGCGCTTATCTGACCAAGAATTCCACTGGATCAAGGCTACAGAGGATGTTCAGCTAGAGATCATTGTTGCTGGCCTTGCGGAGAGTCTCGAACAAGCCGAAAAATTCTCCAATGTTTGCCAACTCAACGAAAGCCTAGCTGCTGAAGTCAATGAGTTTGAGGCTGCTGACCCTGTCCAAGGCCTGAACAAGGAGTTGGTGGCAGCTCACCAAGCAATAGATGAGCTGGAGGAAGAGCTCCGGTTCAAGCAGCGTCGCTCTGCCCAATTGGAGAGGCGGCTGGAGAAGTGCAAGTCCAAACCTGAAAATACCGCCGACGACACCGCTGTGGTCCAGCTCCGGCTTGGCAATGATATGCTGCTACACCAAGTCAAAAGTCTCTCCTCCGAAAAAAGCGGACTTGAATCCGTGTTGCGAGCATTCAAGCTTATCATTCAAATACTTACGACTAACGAAGTCAATACCACTGCGGCCTGCAATACCATCTCCGAACCGACCCCACGACCATCCGGAAACCGTGGCTCCTACGAATGGACCACTGGCCTGTCAGGATGCCGTTGCTTCTCCGTTAAGTCGTCTAACCTTCCAAAGTATGATGCCAAATGAACCCTGGATGATGTCGCTGCCTTTCCGTTCGCTTTGGAATGACACTTGAACAATGCTGCCCAAACCATTGGGTGGATCGGCACTACGGGTTGGGGAGAGCAAGTGGTGCTACTGCAGACAGGCGACGCAGCGACCTGGGCCATGCATCGTTTCCCAATGGATACACCCATCAAATGGTCCACCTTGTGCACCGAATGGAAAGCTAAGTATATTCCGTCAATTACCTTGGATCTAGTCAAACGAGAATGGGTGGAGCTGAGCCTAAAGAAGGGAAAACAGATCAAAGAGTTCAATGAGCGTTTCTGATGCCTCCGTTCGAAGTTGGACCTGCACCAGCCCATGACAGCCGAAATGTTCGCCAACGCTTATGGGTACAAGATTGAAAAGGGCAACCAGGGAGTTCACAAAGACTTAGTTTGGTATATTGGCATGCGCGATAGGACTCCAACCCTTGAGCAGCGCATGGAGTGCCTTGCAGCATTGAACACATCTCTCAACAAAGCTCAACCTGCAGATGACTCCAATGCGAACTCGAATACAACTACGAAAGCCTCAGCCAAAAAAATGGAATACAAGAAAAGTGATACAACTGGCACAACTGGCAAGGCCAAAGACGATGCTTGAACCTGTTACAATTGTGGTCAGATGGGCCATATCGCTTGCAACTGCCCAAACCGTGACTTGATGAAGAAGGTACTCAAGCAAGCTTTGGTCAGCAAAAATGCACCGAAAGCTAAGTCTGGCCTCCCGCTCAAAGTTAAAAGAATGGAGGGAGGTGCGCCGACCGGTCCGAAAGAGAGTGGACGGCTTGCCCAGGTGAACGAGGTCAAACAGGGGACGGACAGCGAGGCGGAAATCCGAGTTAATGAGTCTTTGAGATTCGGACACTGAGGCCGGAAATGTCACAGGAGGTCAGTAGCTGCGGTTGTACCTCCCATAAATACACCATCATGTACAGCATAGTCAAAAAAGGGTGGCAAGGATGTGCGGGATTGTCAATTCAAGTTTTTCCCCCGTTACCATCGCATGAAAGTCTGTAATCTAGACGACGCAGTCGTCGATCTGCTAAGATTTAATGGGAAAATACGATTCCAAACTGAGGAGGGACGGTTGAGCAGCAAAAAGGCAAGAGTTGTGAAGGACAATGGTGCGTCAGACAATTACGTCGGTCGGAAGTTTCATGGTGAGCTAAAAGGACCAGGGGTCTCTCTAAATACAAAAGATGCGGGATGGATGATTGTGGAGACTGCCAATGCCAATGCAGAGAATGGCATAGAAAAATGCCAAAGGGTCAAACTGAATCTACGACTTGGTTCGTTCTATGTCTATGAGGCAAATTTTACGGTCTATGATGTCAAGGGCTTTGATATCGTACTGGGCAAAAGATGGATGCACGGCATAAATCGCCATTATGAAATCGACCATGACAGCAATGAAATGTCGATAGCCGATAACCTCTGGGAGGAATGACAAGCTGGCTGAATATACGATCTACTGAGCTTGCACCCCTTTGGACATCAACGAAAGTATAGTGGACCAGGCGAAATTCATGGGCATGCACATGATACTGCAGGCGGAACTCAAAAACGTATGGGCCCGTCTGTTGCTGCGGACCTTTTTGAACAAAGTGGACCTTCGCGGCGATGGCGACATCCACCCCACGAACGAGCCACCAGGACAGTTTCAACAAATGTTGGCAGAATTCCAGGGCCTCTTTGGCAAGCCAACTTATGTAAATTCGCAAAAAGGAAGGCAGGCCAATTTCGAAATTGAAACGGACACAAATGGCAAAATACTGGTCTGCTCACAATATCGCATCACTCTGTGTGAAGAAGAGGAGCTTCGGAGGCAGACAGACAAGGCGATTCGCTGCAGTTGGATTCAGCCCTCTCAAAGCAATTTCAGCTCTCCAGTATTATTTGTACCAAAGCACGATGGTAGGTTGCATATGTGCCTCGATTGTTGCGCAGTAAATGCCATGACCGTCAAAGACCATTATCCTCTCCCTCACATCGAGGACTTACTCAACTCCATTCATTGCTTCTGCTGGTTCACTAAATTGGACATGGCAGCCAGCTATCATCAAATTCACATCGCAGCAGCTGATCGACAACAGATGGCCTTCACCACTAGCTTTGGCTGATATGAGTGGCGAGTCCTTGCGTTTGGCCTGGCGAACGCACCGAGTCAGTTCATGTGCATAAAGAACGGCACTCTAGGGCCAAAGAAACGAAAATTCATTGTGTTATACCTTGACGATATTATGATTCCCAGCTGTACCGTGGCGGAACATGTGGTATATGTCCGCGATGTGCTCACCTTGCTAGTAGAACATTGTCTCAAGGCCAAACATGCAAAATGCCCCTGGGGGTGTCAGCAAGTCGACTTCTGTGGTTTTGAGATTGACAAGGACGGCATCCACACCTAGGAACATAAAACCTGTGCGGTCATGGATTGGCCCCCACCTCAAAACAGTACAGACGTCAGAGGCTTCCAGGGTCTCACCAGTTACTATGGGAAATTCAACGAACATTACGCTCACATCGCTACACCGTCATATACCATTGCCACTCCTCAGAAATGGAAAGATGACATCAGGCCGCGACGCGGAGAGCCGAGGAATTTCTTTTGCTCTCCATTTACCTGGGCTAGGACATGCCAGCATGCTTTCGACACCGTTCAGAAGGCACCCTGCAGTGCCCCAGTCCTTGCTCTACCAGACCCCAAAGCAAAATATTGCATGCATGTTGATGCCAGTGATTCATGCGCTAGGTGCAGTGCTCTCCCAGGTGCAAGACAAGGAATCAAGGTATCGGATATTTCAGCCGAATATTACACGATGCCGAGACGTGATACCCGGCATATGACAGAGAACTGTTGGGTATCCGAGATGCGGTATTACACTGGAACTTTAACCCACAAGGAGCCGAGCAGCCATTTTCGGTACACACTTATCATGCAACTCTGCATTGGGTACTCACACAACCACACCTCACCATACGTCAGATGGATAGTTTGAAGATCCTCCAGAACTTCGACTGGGTGGTCAAGCACATCCCGGGCGTCAAAAATCGAGATGCAGACACATTGTCTCGCGGGGGTCTGGATGTGGTGGACAGATGGATCGCGCTCTGACGATGGCCAGGTGGGAGCCGCAGCAGTGTGCAAACACGGAAACAAATGGGGGGCCCGCCGCAGTTATCTGGGCACGGGACTGATGGAGGTCTTTGATGCGGAATTGTTGGCGATCGGACTCGCATGCGGTCAAACCATCAAGAGGAGAGAACTACTGCAAAAGCATGCAGTACACACGGTGGCGATCTTTCGCGACTCACAGACCATCATTCGACGGACGGCACATCTGGAGCCGGGCCCTCGACAGCGATTGGCGAGATGGATATATTGAGGAGGCTAGGCCCTCCTCGCCCAGGGTATCGCAACGGTAATTCAGTGGGTCCCTGGGCACTCCGGCATTGCCGGGCACGATGAAGCAGACCGCCTGGCGAACGTAGCCTGAGATGCAAATGGAAGCACGGCAATGGAGCGGCCATAAACCTCGGCTTCGAATAGAGCTAGGCAAATCTCCGAGGGAAGATCAGTAGCCAAGGCGCAGTGGGAGGCTGACAAATGCAGTAAGCACTTCGGCTACAGACTGAAGGGCAAGGCAGTCAGTAAGAGACCCATCCCAATGGCATGTGCAAAGTAATTGGCAACTCGATTCCCCCAACTGAAATGCGGACATGCACCCACTGGAGCTTACCTCATACAATTCGGACACCGGGAGGACGACAAGTGCTGGTGGTGCGGACGGACGGCGGCCCACACTCGGGAGCATCTCTTCTGTCACTGCGACCGTTCGAAACACCAGCAGCAGGAGCTCTGGCAGAAGATGGGGAAGGCAACGGGCTGAAAAGCGGGCAGGTGTCAGCAGGTGCAGATATCTGTGTTGGAATAGGATTTTGCCCGAAAGGCCTACGAGCTTCTAGATCGCCAGCGATGCTGCTAGAATCGACTGGAGTGTGATTGCTAATGGTATGAGTCACGATGTAGACTCATACATGATTAGTCACTCGCCACCTGCATAGCCACAGTTGATTTGTAATGTATGTTCACAATGGTTCTTCAACCGAGGTTCAGGATTTTCATGGTTTTCTTCCAGTATATAAAGCAGAGATTTCTCCCGTAGTTAGTTCTTTAGACAATCACTTTTGTACAATAGTTGATCAACCCCTCTGTGTACTCGATTGCTCTCAACAGGTTATGAGCCCGGCGCTTCCCCGTTCAAGTTGAATCGGCATCTATTAGTTTTATAGAGTGTGAACCGCTTCAAGAACCAGCGCCTCTCCTCCGAGGGAGCTTCTCAGGGACTGTTCTGAGAAGCTCCCCCCGCCCCCTCCGAAAGCCTCGAGTACCGATCTCGAGCACCTCAAGCCTCGAGTTCCGACCTCGAACACCTCAAGCCTCGAGTCTCAACCTTGAGCACCGTGTCGACTCCGTGTTGACTACCTTTAAAGTCTCGAGCAGTGTATCAACTCCGTGACGATACTTGGGTTGACTCCGTGTTCCCTGCTTTAAGCATTGCACTTGGGTTGACTCCGTGTTGACGACCTCCGAAAGTCTCGAGCAGTGTATCGACTCCATGGCGATACATGGGCTGACTCCGTGTTCCCTGCGTCGAGCAATGTCTTTGGGTTGACTCCATGTCCCCTACCCCTGGTGTCGACTCTGTGGCGACGACCAGTTTTTTAGTCGACTCCGTGTTGACCACCTCCGATAGTCTCAATGAGTGTATTGACTCCGTGACGATAATTGGCCTGACTCCGTGTTCGCTGCTTTGAGCACCGGGTTGACTCCGTGTTGACTACCCCCGAAGTCTTGAGCGGTGTATCGACTCCGTGACGATACTTGGGTTGACTCCGTGTCCCCAATTGTTTGTGTGTTGGGTTGACTCCGTGTCCCCAATTGTCTATAGGTTGGGTTGACTCCGTGTCCCCAATTGTCTGTGGGTTGGGTCGACTCCGTGTCCCCTTCCACGTCTAGGGTTGACTGTGTGTCCCCTATCGCTTTTGGGTTGACTCCGTTTCCCCAATCGTCCTTGGGTTGGGTTGACTCTGTGTCCCCTTCGACCTCTGGGTTGACTCGGTGTCCCCTGCCGCCGTTGGGTTCACTCCGTGTCCCTTGCAGCCTCGAATCGACTTGGTATTGATTGTTAGGGTCGACTCCGTGTCCCCTACAGTCTTTGGGTCGACTGTGTGACGACTATTCTCTCGGTCAACTGTACGATGGCCAGTTCAGTGTCGACTTTGTGTTGACGGCCGCTCCATGAATTGGGATTGGACTAGGGTGAGAACCGAATTGGTGGATTTCGGATCATCTCTCTCATATTGTTATTTGGTTTCCTTTTTTCTTGATAAGTTTCTTTTGGGATTTTCTTGTTGGCTGCCGAAGGCCTTTGGGCCAAAAGGGGAGTGTTGGCACAGAATTTTGCCCGAAAGGACTACGAGCTTCTAGATCGCCAGCGAAGCTGCTAGAATCGACTGGAGTGTGATTGCTAATGGTATGAGTCACGATGTAGACTCATACATGATTACTCACTCGCCACCTGCATAGCCACGGTTGATTTGTAATGTATGTTCACAATGGTTCTTCAACCAAGGTTCAGGATTTTCATGGTTTTCCTGGAGTATATAAAGAATAGATTTCTCCCGTAGTTAGTTCTTTAGACAATCACTTTTGTACAATAGCTGATCAACCCCTCTGTGTACTCGATTGCTCTCAACAATCAGAGCTGTTTTCCATGGAGATATGTGACAAAGCGGTGATGAACTTCCTGGCGGCCACGGACATTGGGAAGTTCCCGCCTACGTGTGGTATGGAGCACGGAGGTCGGTGGTGTCTAACGTTTGCATTTGCTTTTCTTTTGTCATGGAATTTTTGACAGGGGTGGTCAGTCATTTACTTTACCTTTCTTTTGTCAACAGGGATGAAGGGTAGTAGGTGGGAGCTCCACCATCTAACCGGCTCGCCCTGAGGCGGAGGTGTTAAGGGTTCTGTCATACTATAGCTGGAGTGAATACAGTATGAATAAACAACAACAACGACATATTGTCTTGCCGGCCAGATATTCGACGGGAGCGTTGTGATCTGATGGCACTTGAAGTTTTGGTGGCCGGAGAATGGGTTGATGATATCCAGGCGGGCATAATTAAGGACGAATGGTTCGGGCCTATTGCACAGTTCTTGGCCAACCCAAATCAGTACCCCCCACAGCCCACTGCATCGAGCGAGGAGCGCAAATTATGGGTGTCAGCACACCATTCCATTTGGAAGAGAATGGGCTACTGTGGTTACGTGGTGACTTAGAAACGAAAGATGTGGAGCAAAAGGCAAGGGCAAGGAAGAAGGACGGAGAAGAAGAAACTAGGATAATAGAAAAAATTGAACAAGAAGCGGAGAAAGACGCAAGGGCAAGGAGGAAGGAGGGAGAAGTAGAATCAATGGCAAAAGAGAAGGAGGACGAAGGAGAGGCAAAGAACGATGCAAAGCAGGGGCGGCAATGTATTCCAACAACGATGCGACCACACATCCTACATAAGGCCCATCACACGCCAGCCGGGGGTGACTTCGGTACAGATTGAACATACTTACTCATGACAGACAGATATTTCTGGAGGACAATGTGGCGAGATATGCAGCAATACGTTGCAGGCTGCCACTCATACCATCGAACCAACGACCGGAGTGGGAAATCCATGGGCCTCCTGCAACCACGTTCAATACCAAAAGGCCGTTGGCGAAGAATTGGTATCGACTTTATAACTGACCTGCCGATCCCTGCGAATGGCCATGACTGCGTTGTAACATTTGTCGACCACTTGACAAAGAGCGCACAGTGGTGAGCATGTGAGAAAACAATCAACACGCCAGCATTTGCATGCATACTCATTAACAATGTTGTTCGCCTACACAGTGTACCACAAGAGGATGTATCAGGCCGCAATGTTCATTTGTCAGCAGACTACTGGAGAGAAGTTGCGAGGAGTCTGCAGGCAAAGCTGCTCATGTCTACCGTTTACCATACAAAAACGGATGGACTGTCTGAGAAATCGAACAAGACCATCATGCGTGATCTATGTGGCTTAGCAACTCACGATGAGACAAATTGAGAAGATTACCTTCCTCTGGCGGAGTATGCTTACAATTCGTCTGTACATTGTTCGATGAGGCAGTCACCGTTTGAACTTGGCCTTGGTTATACGCCGCCTTTGCCTCTAGATTTAATTGCAGACCTCCAATGGCCGCAGACCGATAAATTGGCAAAAACCTTACAAGGCCGTGAATTCATCGAACAATTGCTGTGTTGTTTGGGAGTCTCCAGAGAAACACTCTGCGCTGCTCAGGAAGAACAGACGACTCAGGCTAATAAATTGCCATACCCTATCGACCCCGCTATCACCGCCGGTGTGAAGGTATTTTCAGTTACGAAAGATCTGCCAATCTCATACGCCAACGTCAACCCTATGCACCACAACCTGGTACATGGTTACATGGGGCTAAACGAGATCCTCCAAACATGTGGAAACGCCGTCGAACTATATCTTCCAAACAACATGACGATACATGATACTGTTAACATCCGCAGGCTCAAGGTTGACTGCATGGACAACTCGAGGGTCGCTTGGCATCCGCCACCCGCGCCGGTACGAACAAGCAGTGCGGGCACAAGATATGTCGTCGAATCAATCGCAAATCACAGGGCAAGCTCCGATGGTACCGGTTGGATATATGAAGTGAAATGGGAAAGATGGGACGAGAATGATAACACATGGGAGCCAGAGGAGAATATAGCAAAAGCAAAAGAGACGGGAAAGCAGTATTGGAAGGCAATAGGCGGGTGGCTAAAGGGGAAAAGGAAAGTGAGATTGAAGAAGGCGTGAGATACAAGTTTCATTTTCTCTCTGGAGAAAGCATTTTGTTTGTTTGTTTGTTTCTCAGTCGTAGCGGCGAGACGGCAACTTCCATTAATTTCTTTTGTTTGGCTGGTCAAGAGACATCACAGAGGCATGTTTGGTTTTTGATCAGGGTGATTTGTTTCTTCGAGAGGTTTCTCAAAGATGATTGGAGAAGGTTGTGATTCAGGTGGTCATATTAGGGTGCGGCTCTGCATGTCGCTCCCGTAGTTAGCTCTAGCGTGACTTCAGCTGCATCACCAATAACATTCACTTCTAAACATATCAAAGGTTCCGCTTACCTACACTTCATTTTACATTACAATTCATGTGGAATGAATTTTAACCACAGTCTTTCCATTGGATATGGCATAGCCATTGTGCAGTATGATTACTCTGAAATGAGTGTCAACAGCACGTAAACCAAGACTCAAAAAAGAGCCTCACATCGACTCTTTAACAGCAGTTTGGACTGTCCTTGATCAAAATACATTCAATCTAAAACAATTCATTGCACAGAATGAATGCTCCACAATTCAGTGTCAACGAAGCATCAACACTTCTCAGTTCAGAAGACCACGATTGGGTATGGTTGTATTTGTTGACATAATCAAATGGGATGTTGTGACTGGCTTTATGGGCAAATCATCATTGTAGGGTGGTTCTGGAATACAAGAGTGTTATATCACTAACCTGTTGACAAATTCATCAAACATTATTATTCATCCCGAACAAGTTATTCAAACAGTCATTCAAAAGAAGGTCCTTTGGTTTATCGATATGTGAGCATTCTGATATGGATACAACAACAGCAATAATTCTGTTAAATTCACCACAATATCATTGGATATATACAAAAGTCTCTGATCGCTTTGGAAAATATATGCTAACGTCGAATATTTGACTGTTGTGGTATTATGATTGATTAGTAACAATCAACTGAAGGAAATAGTGATGACTTAAGAAAAGCAAACCCGAAATGTAGAACAGGAATGTAAACCCACCAGGTCTGACTAAACCCTGCAAAACATGTGGGTTGGCTGGTTCGGGTGCTGGTTTATTACCGGAAATTATGCACAGTTCGGGTTGAGTATGGTTCCAGAACCAGACTGTGGCCTCGGTTCCAGTTGCAACCCGGACCACCGCCCGGTAACCCGGAACCATTGCTACTACTAAGCAGGATCGATGTACACTCCTCTTCCATTGTACATTTCAAGTGGTCTTGTTGTGGTCTGATCATGGCTTCCACTTATGTGAATGGATTGCTGTTGATGGATGTCGATACAAGTTCCTTTGCCACAATGCTTAGTGCGTTTGTGGATGTCTTAACTTGGCTTCTTGTGAGACGATTGGTGCATGGTGGTGGTTGACATGACTGCATCGCAATGGCAACCATTCGCCATACTTTATTGTGTTCACAGCCGATATGTCAATTCTGAACGACTGTGTCTCTGCACACCAGGGGTGCATCCTCCCCATCGAAAGAACGTGATCTTACACCTGTACTTGTGGGTAGTCTTCGACGGTCGTCACTGTCAAGCATATGGGATTTATCTGAATCATTGTCAGTACAGTCTTGATTACCACTGCCATGGCCTTCAGCTGTTCAACTGGTTCCTGTGTAGTTATGGAGATGTCCATTCTCACCAGTTTCAATGTCTTGTACTTGGCAAGGGCATTCCCTTCTGCTGATTGCCTCAAAATATGAAGTCTCATCTAGTAGCTCAAAGATGTTGTCTTGGTCACCGTATACGTATGAAGTGTGGGCATTCCTCTCATCGTGGAATATGCCATCCAATTGTGATCATACTACGTCAGATGCTGGGTTCCATATCCTGCAATCTATTGTTGAATTGTGCATGTAACTGACCATCATGCATGGCTTGGATGTTGGGCTGAATTTTCAACAGCGTTACAGTTCAGGGATGAGTCAACTGGCATTGCCGCCAAATTGTTGGAAATGGTGAAGAGGTGCTTGGTACGATATTCTACTGCTGTCATTATGGTCCATAGGTTTGCCAAATGAATGCAGCAAAACATCTGGAGTCGAGCATGGTACATGGGAGCCGTGGAGAGTGTCTCTTCTCGTTAGGCCTTCGTTTGGAGTGCGCGAATGGAGGAAATAAATTGTACCACGAAACCAACCACGACTGGGAAACCAACCACCCGCAGGCAGTGATCCTGATTGGCCAGGTGCGCCAGTGTCAGGGGTAAGCCTGGCCGGGCCCACACATCGCCGGCCTGGTGGGCCGGGCCATGTGTGCGGCCCACACCTGGCAGGTTTTCAGCAGGTGGAACCTGCAGGCCACTGGGTAAACCATGGGCCGAAAAGCCCGCAGTTGGACTACAGGTATCTGTAAGCCAGGGGTAAAACTTCAAATATATATATCTAGTAGTACATTCTCATGGGTCTACTTCTCCTTTGCCATCGATTCCTGATCCAATGCATCCAACATACGCTGCATCTCATTGAATTTAGTATGCATACCGGCAATCAGACCCTCTCGTACCAAGGTAACATTAACGTTACACTAGTTCGGTGGCAATATCAGCCAGGCCCCTCGACCAATTTCATTGCTTACGTCCAAGTCCAGCAAAGTGATTGGCTCGCTTATCTGCTTACGTGCTGGCACTAAAAGCCCACAGTGCACCCAGTCACCCACAGTTTCACCGCCGGCTTTCAACTCATCGGCCTGGCCTACACAGTTTGTAAAATGCAGAGGCCTCATCTGGCCCGGCCTGCGGGCCACGGGCCTGACTGCGGGCCGGCCGGGCCTGTTGGGAACACTGCCCACAGGTGATATATATCAAGTCAAATGAACGGTTTTAACCACTCTCCCTGATCGTGTAACTACTGGAGATTGACCATTGACCTCTTCTCCACTGCTTCCATCCTCTAGGGTATCAACTTGGCACTGCATACTTCTTACATACATAACAGAGCCCTCCTCCCCCTCGCTTGTCTCATCATCCCACCCCCCTATATCTGTAATACCTCCTTCCTCATCCTCCCAATCACTATGTCAATTTGTATGCACCTTGTTTGATTCTATACCCTGCTTGTCTGCATGTTTAGACCGTTTGAGTCCCATTTCTACTGGTGCTGCTTCAGCTGCAGCCATATCGTGGCGCTGTTTGGTTTTGGACGCTTGTTCTTGATCAATCCGCTCTCTCTCTTCTCTGAGCTGCACCATATCCTCAGCAATATATACCAACGCTATACCAAGGTGGCATCAATCTTCAGCTGCAACTGCAGTGGTATCCTTGGCCCCAGAACAAAGAAATCTCACTGTTTCCTCCCCCAATAGTGTTAGCAACGGGTCCGGGTTACCCGGCCGAGGTCCGGTTCGGAACCGGACCCGTGCCCCCGGGTCGGTTCTGGAACCGCCAAGGAACCGAACCGCCCAATCACAAGCGGTTCCAAACCCGGACCGGAGCCCCGGGTCCGGTTCTGGAACCGCCAAGGAACCGAACCGCCCAATCACAAGCGGTTCCAACCCGGAACCGAACCGAAACCCGCCGGGTTTTGGCGGGTTTTACCTGCAGCAGAGCCTCATTTTTCATCGGCCCCAATAATCACAGCTTTTCTGCTCCAATTAAGTATTTGAGCTCTGATTGGATCGCGACATGTTATATACGTGGATTATGCAGTTTTTGACGCTCTTTCACCTCCCGGTCTCCAATTTGCGATACAATTAATATTCGTTGAGTCGCTGCGAAAAACAGTCGATTTTGGCCGCATTTTCGGCTTTATTTCACAGCGACTCAACGAATACTAATCGTATCACAAATCGGAGACCGGGAGGTGAATGAGCATCGAAAACTGCATAATCTACGTATATAACATGTCGCGATCCAATCAGAACTCAAATACTTAATTGGAGCGATAGTTTAAGAGAAGAAACCCGCCAAAACCCGGCGGGTCCGGTTCGGTTCCGGGTAGGAACCGCTTATGATTGGGCGGTTCGGTTCCTTGGCGGTTCCAGAACCGAACCGTTTGCCTCGGTTCCGGGTTTGGAACCGGAGATTAGTGCCGGTTCGGGTTTAGTACGGTTCCGGAACCGGAACCGACCTGGACCCGTAATTTGGAACCGTTGCTAACACTATCCCCCAATGCTTAGTCTGCAAGTGCCCCCTGGGCAGACCGTCCCAGCTGTTCTATGAGTGACTTGAGCTTTGGAGAAGAAGGTATTCAGCAAGTGACAAGGGTTAATGCACTGCGTGCTAGTATGCTAATGGCTCTGGGCTTTCGGCAAGTTGTTGTTTGAACAGCAAAGGGAACACTTGCCGGTGTATCCAGCCAAGTGAATATCTGTGATTGGCGTTCGAAAATATTGAGCGAGTTGCATGGCCAGATACCAGTAGCTTCGAATGCACTCAAGATGTTCTTGTATGTGTATGTGGCAGCCCTTGCGCGTGTGACAAGACTATTGGAAAAGTTTTCAACCGAATGAATTGAGATTACAGGAGTGTGTCTACTTATGGAACTGCCCCTTGTTCATGGCATTACCTGATTTTCCCATCCATAAATCCGACTTATCACCATAGCAGCATCATGATGGACCAAAGAGGCCAACATCCGATGGCTGTAAGACATGTACAGAGTGTGTTGGGAGACAAATAGAATATATATCTCATTTTAAGCAAAAATCGAAATTCTGCCATGTCACAAATGATCCATGCCCATCAAGAACGAGGATACGCAGCAGTTTCTTGGTACCACTGCAGTCAGCAGGAGCATGACAAGATTTCGATGGTACCTATACTTCAGCTGTGAACTTTTCAAAGTTCCATTTCATCCATTCCAACCCTGATTCGTTGTCGGTCCAACTCTTTGATGACCAAGCAAAGGTAGCCTGCTCTTCAGTCTGAACTCCTGCATGTCATCATAGTATATGCTTTCCACCTTTATAGTTATACATGCATGGTATAACCGTACCAGCTGCAGATATATACTCAATAACTGCAACCATGTCATTGTTTCCATCCTGACTATAGTGTGGATTCTTTTGGCCTCTACAGCAGATAACCTGGACATTCCCGGCCTGAACCCCTCCTCATCCATATTGTAAATGTTTTCTAGGTGAGTATTGAGCTTTCTAATAGGTTTTCCCAGCTGCCATACCAGCTGTTAGTTGAAAATATTGAAGTATACAAAACCAACTGCCTTTCCAGAAGAAGTCTCTCCAGATGACAGGGTCTTTCGTATTCGCCCTCTGGCAATCCAGGTGCTGACTAAATTTGCTAGTAATACCAGGATGTTGGATGAGAAAGTAAGTAATCCAGTGTTTGCCCAATTGCCGGTGATGTTGTGGGGGTAACAAAGATAGTGCGAAATTGTTAACCATCTTCCCTTGCAGTGAGTGGCCCAGGTCATCCAGAGTTTAACAGAATCTCACAATCAATTGCTCTTCTCAGGTGTGCGTTGCTGCTTCTTCTTATGTGCAATAGATGGTGGTTGATCACCTCTGGGACTATCTCGCAGGGCACTGTATGGAATACCGCAAGTTGAGGCTGCTGCATGCATGGATGCTACTTCACCCCTATGATACGCATGCTTGGCCTCCTGGACGTCATTGTCCCCATCAGCAGCCGGTTGCCTGCACTTCAGTCGGCCCATGGTTGCGATGATGAAATGGGAAGATGAAAATTGAGTTTAAGAGTGGGGTAAATATTCACCCCTGCTCATGCAGCTAAGGGCGCTTGCATACTATATTGCATAATCAGTTACTAGGCAGTGGGCGGTTAGACCAAGAAATACGTTAGACTGTGGTATTGACTGCTTTGCCCCAAAAGATGTGTGGCTCCTGGGAGACAATTATCATAGATCATGCTTTCTCGGTGGTGGTCCTGTTAATGCATTCGGCAACCCCATTCTGATGGTGTGCATCAGGAGGGCATGGTTTGTATGTTGTACCACAAGCATCGAGTACCAAAAGATAGTTATGTTGTCGTATTTCCTTCAGCCATTATCGCATCAGGACTGTTTTACTTCATAGCCCACGTTGTCAACTTGGGCCTGGAACGATTGGTAGGCTGAGGAGCAGGTTTCAGATATCTCATTTTGGAGGACCCACATCGAGGTGTAGCATGAATAATCAGTGTTCTCAACCATCCCGTCCGACGGCCGGGGACGGCACGGCGCCACATCCGTCCATCCCGTCCGAGCATGAGAATGACGGCTGGGCAGCCGATGTCTGACGGGGACGGCACATTGACCGTCCCCGGCCGACATCCACCGTCGCCGGCCGCTGTCGGGCGGCTACCGTATCTTCTCAGATGCAATCCAATTCGGTCCTGAGAGCGCGTGGTTAGAGATATATAAATGGATACATCCATGCATAGATTGTATATCAATTATACTAGAGTTTTTGAGAGCGAGGAGAGGAGAATGATGAACCGTATAAAAAGAACAAAGGTGCACCTAATTTTCCATATACATCTCCATCAACCATCCCTTCTGCACCACACCAGACTTACAATGGAATATCTACCTGACACTCTCACTCTGACTCCCATTTCTTCTATGCTTGCTGGAATCGACCCCAACGAATTCGATGACCCAACATTTTCCGATGATGAATCTAGCCTCTTCAGCAGTGCACCAAATACTCTGATGACTCCATCGTTTGGCACTGGTACTGGTTCGGCTGAATCTTCTGCATCAGATACCTCTGCTACCACTGGAAGTACCATTTACAAACGACAAAAGATCTAGCGCAAGAGTTATGTATTTAATGCTGCAAATGGTGTTGAATATATCTCGAAGGAAGGGAAACTACGCTGGCGTTGCATGCATTGTATTATACTCCTCGTCACAAGTATAGCATACTCCATACTGATTGCAATAGGTCCCAGTATTTGATCAGCACAAACCTTTGCCGTAACAGGAACCAAAAACATGATAGAACATCTGCGAGATATACATAATACCGATAAGAATGGACCGATGGATTCCAAGCATCTTGTATCCCAGCAAATTGACAAAGTCTTTCGAAAAACACAGCACCGAATATAGTTCAATCTTGATCTGTTCACACAACTTCTTCTTCGATGGATCATTGTAAACCCCATTGCGTTTCGCCATGTAGAAAGCCATGCCTTTCGTATGCTTCTGTTCTATCTGCTGGCCTGTATATGTTCATTATATTCTATTCTAAATTCATCTACTGCTGACTGACTGATGCCCAGCGTGCAGATTATAGATCACTCCGAATTGCACTTCCCAAGTCCGGAAATACAATTCGCCCTTGGATTATGACTTTGTACAACTCATCGAAGCTGGAAATTGTTTCTGCACTATCGGATCTCCCCACAGGAATTCACTTCAGCTTTGATTTATGGACGTCACCCAATCATCGTGCACTGTTGGGAATTGTTGCACACTTGGTTACTTTGCAGGGTCCACTGCAGCATACAATTCATGGACTTCGGCGGTTTCGTGGCAGGCATACCGGTGAAAATCAAGCCGAATTATTCTGGACTGTTGCACAGGAATTCAAGAGTGAAGGCAATATAGGCTACTTTACCCTCGACAATGCTTCAAACAATGACACTGCAATGAAGTGCATTGCAGCAAAACTGCAGCTGCTTGGTATTCAATTTGATCCTGTTAAGCGAAGACTACGATGTGTACGACACATTATCAATCTTGTCGTCAAAGCATTTCTTTGGGGCAATGACCCAGAGTCTTTTGAACGGGAGGCTGACTCACTTGCCGATCAAGAGAATTACGAGGCAGAACTTCTATTATGGCGGAAACGAGGACTACTTGGCAAACTACACAACATTATTGTATGGATTGGAAGAAGCCCCCAGCGTCGAGATATATATGAAGAGAAGGTCAGACAATTAAATCCAGAGAGTACTGCATCAGCTCTGGTACATGGCAACGAAACTCGAAGCGGTGGTGATTATGATGATCTTCAAAGAGCACTGCACCAGCGGGAGGCATTGGAGGAATTTGTATCCACTGCTATACGACACAATCAATATGGCGAGCGAGATGCCCAAACAACAGCCCTTAAATACGATGAATTGACACCGGAAGACTGGTCAATTTTAACAGACATCATGCAATTTCTACAACCGTTTCGCAAGTGGCAACTAATGCTACAAGGCCATCGAACACAGGGTGCTTTGTATGATGTTTTGCCAGCAATGAATGAACTGTTACTGCATATGGAGGATCGAAAGACTGCATATTCCGCCCTTCCCACCGATGAAGTGAGTCTCCATATGATCGCTGCCATCAACAATGCTTGGCAATTACTTGACAAGTACTACAATAAGGTAGACGAAACACCCATATATTATAGTGCAATTGCATTACATCCTGAAATGAAGCTGCAGTGGCTTCGGGAAGAATGGGAGGAGCGTCCGAATTGGATTAGTGGTGCTGAGTGTGCTGTCCGAAACCATTGGTCCTCCGAGTTTCAATCAAAGAGTCAATCATCCCAAGCATCGAACCATTCCACACCATTAATCCCTGTTACAGAGGCTACAAACATTATACCTAACTGGAAGTCAAAGAAACGCCAGCGTCAGGCAGCGGATACCCTCGATCAGTTTGAGCGATTCCAAGATTGAGATTCTGAGGAAGAGATACCAGCTGGGGTCATGCAGTACTGGGTTGATAGACTAAATGATTCACGCCAGTCACTGCTTGCCCAGATGGGGGTCGAGCTGATGAGTATTCCTGCAATGTCAGATGAACCAGAATGGGTATTTAGCAGTGCAAAGTTACTTATCAGTGATGTACGAAACCGCTTGGGGGATGATATTATTGAAGCTTCGGAATGTCTGAAATCGTGGGTACAGCAGGGCTTGATCTTTGGGGCCACGGAATGAGACATGGTTCGGATGGAGCAGATGCTACAGGATCTTGCTTCGCAGTCTGGATAATTGTAGCTAGTTTATATACATTGTATGTACCCACAGAAACATCCATAGATGTTGACAGATGACGCCCGGGGACGGCAGCGCTCCGTCCCCGGCCGTCATCTCCGTCTGTCGCCTTCCTGCCTCAAAATGATGGCGCCGTTTCCATTCTACCCTCAGACGGACGGTGATTCGCCGTCCTGTCCCGTCCTGAAGAAATTCGGGCGGACGGGACGGTTGAGAACACTGTGAATAATCGTTGAAGAATAAGACATGATAGCGGTGGCCATCAGAGGTAGGTATAGAGAATGGTCCACACACATCCGAATATACAAGTTTGAATGGCTTCGTAGTGCAAGTGGTATTGACTTTCATGATCCTCTGTTTGTACTTGGCTTGGATGCATGCTGTGCACATTGAGTCGTCTTTTATATACCCATCAATGAGAGATCGTAGGCGGTAAGATGAATGTGCGCTTGGCACAAATGCCACTGTTGTGATTCGAAGATTGTGAAAGGCTTCTGAGTGGGCTTTTGAAATCCGGAGGTAGGTGAATTTTGAGGTACGGTGGTATGTGAATTTTGAGATACGGTGTCATGTGCTCTCGGAGGTGCTCTTTCTCTCTTCCTCTTCCTCCTTGTTCATGTAGACTTTGTGGGTACACTTGGTGCTGCTGAAGTGTGTGCAGTTGTGGGAGATATAATATAGATATCATTGACCTGATTGCTGGTGATCGTGATGAATGGAGATGATATGGAGCACGTACCGCATACAAATGTGGATGTGTATCCAGCTGCGTCCAAATGATTGATGGAGAGAAGAGAGAGCCGGAACGTGGGGGTGTAGTGAGCATTGACTTCGTACTGCTGTGAAACATTGACCGGCCCATGGTGGCATACTGTAACATTTTTATCATTGTCAAGCTCAATGACTATTGGTTGACAAAGTTTCTATATTTGGTGGAATCTGGTAACGTCATTGCACATAGGGTGGGATGCTCCAGACGCAATGACCTATGCAGCTGGAGTGGAGGCTGCGGTCAGAGCGGTTGCATTGTCAGCTAGTCAGAACAGCTCGCGATCTCCTGCGGTGGCAAGTGATGCAGTTGCTTTGCGTTTCTTGACTTGGCTGTGTTGATTCCGGGCACATTTGAAGTAGATGCAGTCGGAATTGAAGTGACCTGGGAGACCACAGTAGTAGCATGTTTGTTCATCGTTCTGAGAGGTGTTTGTATTGCCATTGTTGCTTGTGTCGTGTTCAGTGCACTTTCTCCTTCCGCACACTTCGGTGGTATGATTGTCCAATTTGCAGTATGTGCATTGGTTCTTCCGACATCCATTTCCTTGTCCGCCATGGCCACAGCTAGGGCTACAGCCACGATTTCGGCCACATGAGTATTGAGCCACTCCAATGGATGCATCTCCAATCTCTGTGGCTACGCTTGCTCGTTTGTCGTATTCTCGTATCACATCGATACACAGCTGGGCCAAAGGGGTGGAAATCCGCTGTTCGATGATTGTTGTTGTTGTTGTTTATTCATACTGTATTTACTCTAGCTAGAGTATGACAGGACCCTTAACACCTCCGCCTCCGAGCGAGCCGGTTAGATGGCGGAGCTCCCACCTACCACCCTTCATCCCGGTTGACAAAAGAAAGGTGAAGTAAATGACTGACCACCTCTAACAAAAATTCCATGACAAAAGAAAAGCAAACGCAAACGATAGACACCACCGACCTCCGTGCTCCATGCCTCACGTAGGCGGGAACTTCCCAACGTCCGTGACCGCCAGGAAGTCTATCACCGCCATGTCAGATATCTCGCTGTTCGATGATTCAGACGGTTGTTCCATATAATTCAGTTGGGATCGTGAAAATATGTGTTTTCATGGCATCATCTGTGATTTGTTCGGTGGTGCCGATCAGCTTCTTACGGAAGGCAATTAGTTTGGTAAAGAACTGGGTGACAGTTTCGTCTGGCAATGGTCGAAAGGCAGTGAATATCCGCCAGCCGTGGGTTCGACCTTGTGTCGTTGTGGCATTGTCAAGTCGATCCCTGAGTGCATCCCACATCTCCATGGGATTTTCAACATCGTCGATGAGTGGATGGAGTTCATCGCGGCATCCGAGGTGTATCAGTGGAATTACTTTATTGTCTCAGTCATGCCAGATCTCTTGCAGAAGGCATAGGGCAACACTATTACCGACAGGGAGGGATTCGAAACCGGTGACGATATCATCGTCTTGTGTAGCACTGAAGACTGCGCAAACCGTTTACTTCCGGACAGTGGAGTTATCCTCAGCGAACATAGGCTCTTCGCTGAGATCAGTCTTGAATGTTTCGTTTAGCGTATTGTAAGTTCAGCAAGGTGGCGATGGCGAGTGATGGATGGTGATGGTGTTGCAGCTTTGAGCAGGGATGGTTGTGAGTGGGTTAGAGTTCTTTTTGGGTTTATAAGATAGTAAGGTAAAGATAGTAGCGGGCGCCGGGCTCATATCCTGTTAAAGTAATTATGCTAGAGAAGCTTAATTGTGTATTATCTAAGAGGGCCATAAGGCCATATATATATGAGAGTACAAGTATGGCTGAATGCCATCAGCCAGTATCAGAGTCGACAGTCATCTCCGGACATACGAGACATCACCGTCTCCGCTCCGCTCCGTCTCCGTCTCCGTCTCCGCTCATCTCCGGCCATGCAAGACACCGTCTCCGGCCATACGAGGCTCATCTCCGGCTGAGACCTGTATATGCAATAACTGATGTTAAACTTAGGAGTTCTAGAGTTGTCTTGTCTTATTGTCTATATACCTGGAGAGTGACTTCTCTTATATACTATGGTAAGTACGGTGTCATGATGTCAGGCCGAGGCCTGCAGGCTGCCATCAGGCCGAGGCATGGACGTGATGAAGTCTTATGCCACCATAAGCCCATCCAGAGATGGCCGCACCGTCATGATAGATGACGTCGACGACCGCACCGTTATGACAGATGACGTTGGTCAAGTAGCATATTGCAACACTTCCCCCTCTTGCTACAGTCCATGAAGCAAGAACAAAAATGAAATATAAGTGAATGAGCGAGCATACATGCGCTGCAAATGATTCCCATAGTAGCCTCCTTAAAACCCTGGGAAATGTTCAGGGAAAGAGTACTACCGTAGCCTGAGGATGGCCATCCATAAAGAAGCAAAGAAATCCATCGTGTCCAACCTTAAATTGACCTCAAATCGGCCTTCTCCATTCCCTTAGTCGTAAGCCCACTATAATCGTGGATCCATCGACTACCATAACCCCATTTCTTTGGTGAACTTCTGGTGTTTCTCTTTAGCCAGAGCTTTGGTGAAGATTGTTACTTTAGTTGCTTGATTGACTATCTACGAGGCCATGAAGGCCATATATATCTATACAGTTTCCCATGTGTATCCGTACCAGCTCTTCTATCTTTATCGTGCTAAGCCTCGTAAGACCGTATTCGTAAGTCTTAATACCACCGAGGCTTCGGCCGAGTTCCATCAGCCCGTCAGCCCGTATTCTCCCATCAGCTCGTATCAGTCGTAAGCAGGCTAAAGCTGACGTTCTAAGTATACATGCAACAAAGATGTCCGCTACGTTTTCGTCCGTATGTATGTAAGAATAGTATACTATCTTTCGATTGTGGAAATCTAGACTGTTGTGGCAGCAAACCTCGATATGCTTCGTCCGAGCTTTGATGATTCCAGTAGTGATGTGAGCGAGAGCACTCTGGTTGTCGCAGTGAATTGGTAACGGTGCAGTTACGGTCAGTGTTCTAAACGGGACGAGCCGGCCCGAGGGCTTTGAGGCGGGCTTTGGGGCGGCCGGGCCGGGCCGGTAATCTCAAAGCCCACGAAGGCCGGGCTTTTAAATTAAAAGCCCGCGGGCCGTATGGGCTTTCTAATCGCTTGGGAGATGTCATAATTTGTGCGGTTGAATGTATGAAGTCTTGGGAGAAAGCGGGCATTATGGAGTCAAGTGAGGTCAGGAAGTTGGAGGAGATGCTTCGGGCATTGGAACGACAGCCTGATGTGGTTTGACATAAGGCTAGGAGGTCAGGATCGAGAGGTGTACTTGCTTTGTTTTCTTCTGAGCATTTTATGGTCCCCACTACCCCATAGCTTATTTCTTAAGAACCAGGGCTTTACCGGACAATCCATCTGGTCAAAGTATTCTTCTTTAGTGTGTATTTGGTCCTCCAATTAATAGCATAGCAAGTAATGATATCATGGCTCTATGGCATTTTCAATCTGTAGATGCCACCCGTGGATGTAAATCACAAATGAGCACTCGGCCTGCTGGGCCTACAGGCGGGCCAGGCTTAAGCCCGAAAAGCCCGCGCTAAGGGCGGCCGGCCGGGCTTTATATAAAGCCCTCGGGCCGGGCCTCAAGATGTCAGGCCCGGCCCGGCCCGGCCCGTTTTGAACTCTGCAAGCGGTTATGGACTTCCTGGCGGCTACTGACGTCGGGAAGTTGCCGCCCAAGCGAGTGGAGGAGTGAGGTTCTTTGGTTCGGTGGTCTCTCTTTTCGGTTCTTTACTGTTCTTTTCTGTTCTTTACTTTTCTTTCGTTCTTATCAATCCTTTTATTTTTGCTTGTGCTTTCTTTTGTCAGAGGGGACGACGGGTAGCAGTTGGGAGCTTCGCCATCTAGCCGGCTTGCCCGGAGGCGTCGGGGATTAGGGGTCTGTCATACTCTAAATAGAGTGAATACAGTATGATTAAAACAAAACAAAACCCAGAAGATTACTTGGCATTCGGCACTTTCGGCAAATACTCTCTACTCATGGCACGTGCCTTCGGTTACTTTTTAGGTGCACTTGTATACGAACTTCGGCACCGAGGAATTGCTCTGGGTGTAAATGGTAGGCCGGAATATATCATCAGCATAGGTTACAAATCAATAATGTTAAATTCAAGATGCATGCTGCAGCAACTCTGTCGGCAAGATCGTGGACTGCGATGCAGCATAATGAATTGACCGCCGGGAATCGGGTGATGTTCGGTGCGCTCAAACAACTAATGAACTTATTTATCTTCTCAGACTCGTTGGATTCCGTTCCCGTCGCTCCTTGCTCCTACCTTAAAACTCTCCTGCTGACACCGATCCTGAACTTCTAGCTCTATTATATGGATATTACGCTCGGAGTAATATTCTTTGATTAACATCAAAACGGCATCGACTGGGAAGTCAGCGCTGGAAAGTAACATCACAAAATCCACTCATCCATCACAGTACTGCAAAGAAGTTCGCATTGGGTGAAACCTGTAACTGCATGTTTCGACTTGCCCACCAATTAACCGCCAAAGATTGGCTGAAAATCGCGCATTTGACAACTGTATGCTGGATATGGATACATTGCAAATCGGACGAATAAGAAAAATTGGTGTGCAGAATACTTTATGATCGGGGTAGATTGATGGGTTTAATTGGGGCGTTTTCCAGTGCAGTTTGGCGTGGGGGTGCGGTTGCCAACTTCCAAATCTTTGTCTCGTCGTAATCACTACCAATCAGACTGCTTGAAAGTGTTCGTACATTTATCATACATGAAGTCAATACCGATTGGACTATGTCAGACTACAGGTATGGCACAAGAAAGGTGTCACAGGCGCCGAAGGGGAACAGACTTTGATTGCCCCACTCTAGTGCCCCCCCCTATATCGGTATGTTGGATTTGTTAATCGCAACGCGAGGTCTCAGCAGCCAGTTGTGTCGCACCTTACCCCGCACCACAGCACACACCACACATTGCTGCAGCACGCACCGCAGCACACACCACACCTTTCCGCAGCACGCACCGCTGCAACTGAAAGCACATTCGCACTTGCCGGAACTACTTCAAACAACGGAAGACAAGCTTAGCATAAAAGCGGGGTAACCACCGTTTTATAGGTCGCGTAACTGGAATAAAAACTTATCTCAGCACACAATACTTTACACCCTAAGAACGCTCGTTACATCTCCCTGCACTACCACACCCGAAATTCTGCATCAGCCGAACACCAAGTGACAGTGTGCGCTACCCCCTACCGCCTCAATCACTTTCGCGAATTTAGATGGACCCGCTCAGTGGCGCAGCGAGCGTTATCGCCGTCGTTCAAATCTCTAAGGAAGTACTTTCACTTTGTGGAAAGTATGCCAAAGACGCCAAGGACGCTAAAGACGATATCGATCGTCTTACCAACGAGATCGCAGCTCTTTGCGATGTCCTAAACAGAGTGAATGATTTAACCAACGGCCCAGATGCGGCGAAATTTCCCGCACTCAGAGATCTCACAATGACCATTTCACAATGCTCATCAGAGCTCACGAATCTTAAAACGCAACTCAATCTAGGAAAAGGACGACGGGTTATGAAGCGACTTGGACTACGTGCTTTAATGTGGCCTTTCAAGACCGAGGATATAAATAAGTGCAGTGCATCACTCGAAAGATGTAAGACGACAATCAATTTGGCATTAAGTGCAGATCAAAGGTAAGAAGCTAAGCAGACTTTTACAAGCCTAATAAAATCCAAACTAATCTGATGTTAACAGCCAATTAATGATTCGTGTTGAGGGAGGCATTGAACAGCTTCAGCAGGATTTTGCGGTAAAGTGTCTTTTCAGTATTTAATATACTCTACTTACTGTTTTTGCAGGATTTGAAGCACCAAGACCTATCCAAACTACACTGTGTCGATGGTGCAGCCTTCAATTCTCGACAGTGGGAACACGAGTCTCAATGCCTTCCAGACACTCGAGTCGACCTCCTCCAGCAGATCATCACATGGAGTAAAGATCCTAGCGGTGCTTGCATTTTTTGGCTAAACGGTATCGCTGGTGCTGGCAAGTCTACCATTGCTCGCACGGTAGCCCGTACTTGGTCCGATCAGAAACAACTTGGAGGAAGTTTCTTCTTCTCCAAGGGTCGGGGTGATCTGGGTCATGCAGCCAAATTCTTCACTAGTCTCGCTGCCCAGTTAACAAACACGCTGCCTTCTATTAGACCCTACATCTATAAAGTCATTGAGGAGATCCCTGATATTTTTCAAAGAGGTCTAGCCGACCAATGGAAATATCTCATTTTTCAACCACTCTCCAATTATGTGAAGGATGTATCGCTTCAGTCGAAAGTTTTCATTCTAGTGGTTGACGCCTTAGACGAATGTGAGGGCGATGATGACACCAAATTGATCCTTCGACTTCTTGCCGAATTGAAAACTTTGGATGTTATTCGATTGCGCGTATTTATAACTAGCAGACCCGAAACCCCGATTCGCTTTGGTTTCCGTACCATGCCTGGAGCTGCACACCAGGATTTTGTTCTCCATAATATTTCTCCATCTATCATCCAGCATGATATATCTATTTTCCTCCAATACAAGCTGGAAAATACGAGGAGAGAGAATAATATCCCTGAGGGATGGCCTGGAGACGATATCATCAAGAATCTTTGTGAAAGAGCGAGTGGACTGTTTATTTACGCTTCGACAGCCTGTCGTTTGATTGAGGATCCGCTATTCAACCCGGATCAAAGTCTTTCATTAATTCTCCAGGACGATTATGTTGGCCAGTCCTCTACACGAGCGCTGGATGAGATGTACACCAGAATTTTGACCTACTCAATCTCAATCTTTCTTAAACAATACGATAAAGCAACCCAAGCAAAGCTAATCAGCGAATTCAAACTGATTATTGGATCTGTCGTCATCTTATTCGACGCCCTTCCTGCAATTATGCTGGACACGCTGCTGAATCTGCCCTCAAGGACTGTGAGTATGAGAATACGTTGTCTGCATTCTGTTCTGGATGTTCCTGAGAGCGATGAGTCTCCGGTCCGGTTGCTCCACCCTTCTTTCCGCGACTTTCTCCTCGACCAGCAAAGATGCTTGGATCACCAGTTCAGGATTGACGAGAGCCAGGCGCACGGTGATCTACTTGTCAGCTGTCTCTTGCTTATGTCAAAACACCTAAAGAGGGATATGTGCAATCTCCGATTACCAGGTACTCTTACCAACGATGTTGTAACCAGCGAAGTACAGAAATGTGTTCCTCTAGATATTCAGTATGCATGCCGCTATTGGGTCAACCATCTTCGGCGGAGTAACTTCAAGCTCTGCGACAACGACCAAGTTCATACATTTCTACAGACACACTTTCTCCATTGGCTTGAGGCGCTCAGTCTCATGAGGAAGATGCCCGATGGCGTACATATGGTGAAGTCTTTGGAGGCTATTCTTATTGTAAGCCGCTCGCTATCATGTTTTGATCTTAAAAACTAATATGATAAAGCCTAGGTCGGATTTAAATGATTTACATATGATAGCGCACGATGCAAAACGCTTTATTCTCAACAACAGGTCGATAATTGAAACCGCACCTCTTCAGGTATATTACTCTGCTCTTGTGTTTAGCCCAAGGATGAGTGCAATAAGGCAACAATTTTGGGACCAAACTCCTCGCTGGATTCAACATATGCCAGTAGTTCAAGAGGACTGGAATCCTGCGCTGCAGTCACTTGAAGGTCACTCTGATTGGGTCAATGCAGTGGCATTTTCACCGGATGCCCAGCTTCTTGCCTCTGCATCTGACGACAATACAGTCAGGCTCTGGGGTCCATCGACAGGAGCCTCGCGCGGCACGCTTGAGGGTCACTCTTCTTCTGTCTCTGCAGTGGCATTTTCACCGGATGGCCAGCTCCTTGCCTCTGCATCTGGCGACAATACAGTCAGACTCTGGGATCCATTGACAGGAGCCTCGCGCGGCACGCTTGAGGGTCACTCTTCTTCTGTCTCTGCAGTGGCATTTTCACCAGATGGCCAACTCCTTGCCTCTGCATCTTTTGACAATACAGTCAGGCTCGTGGATCCATCGACAGGAGCCTCGCGCGGCACGCTTGAGAGTAACTCTTCTGAGGTCTGTGCAGTGGCATTTTCACCGGATGGCCAGCTCCTCGCCTCTGCATCTCGCGACAATAGAGTCAGGCTCTGGGATCCATCGACCGGAGCCTCGCGTGGTACGCTTGAGGGTCACTCTTCTTATGTCTATGCAGTGGCATTTTCACCGGATGGCCAGCTCCTTGCCTCTGCATCTGATGACAATACAGTCAGACTCTGGGATCCATCGACAGGAGCCTCGCGCGGCACGCTTGAGGGACATTCTTCTGATGTCTGTGCAGTGGCATTTTCACCGGATGGCCAGCTCCTCGCCTCTGCATCTGGCGACAATACAGTCAGGCTCTGGGATCCATCGACAGGAGCCTCGCGCGGCACGCTTGAGGGTCATTCTGCCTATGTCCGTGCAGTGGCATTTTCACCAGATGGCCAGCTCCTTGCCTCTGCATCTGGTGACAATACAGTCAGGCTCTGGGATCCATCGACAGGAGCCTCGCGCGGTACACATGAGGGTCACTCTTCTGGGGTCTATGCAGTGGAATTTTCACCGGACGGCCAGCTTCTTGCCTCTGCCTCTGCATCTGACGACAATACAGTCAGGCTCTGGGATCCATCGACAGGAGCCTCGCGCGGCACGCTTGAGGGTCATTCTGCCTATGTCCGTGCAGTGGCATTTTCACCAGATGGCCAGCTCCTTGCCTCTGCATCTGGTGACAATACAGTCAGGCTCTGGGATCCATCGACAGGAGCCTCGCGCGGTACACATGAGGGTCACTCTTCTGGGGTCTATGCAGTGGAATTTTCACCGGACGGCCAGCTTCTTGCCTCTGCCTCTGCATCTGACGACAATACAGTCAGGCTCTGGGATCCATCGACAGGAGCCTCGCGTGGTACGCTTGAGGGTCACTCTTCTTCTGTCTCTGCAGTGGCATTTTCACCGGATGGCCAGCTTCTTGCCTCTGCATCTGACGACAATACAGTCAGGCTCTGGGATCCATCGACAGGAGCCTCGCGCGGCCCGCTTGAGGGTCACTCTTCTCGTGTCGATGCAGTGGCATTTTCACCGGATGGCCAGCTCCTTACCTCTGCATCTTACGACAATACAGTCAGGCTTTGGGATCCATCGACAGGAGCCTCGCGCGGCACGCTTGAGCGTCACTCTTCTTTGGTCAATGCAGTGGCATTTTCACCTGATGGCCAGCTCCTTGCCTCTCCATGTTGGGACAATACAGTCAGGCTCTGGGATCCATCGACAGGAGCCTCGCGCGGCACGCTTGAGGGTCACTCTTCTGAGGTCAATGCAGTGGCGTTTTCACCGGATGGCCAGCTCCTTGCCTCTGCATCTAGCGACAATACAGTCAGGCTCTGGAATGTTAATACAAAAGCGACAATTCAGGTACTTTCTACTGAAGAGCGCAACTACCCACTATGTTTTTCCAGCAACGGTTTATATCTAGAGACAAGTCAACAAATACTAGAGCTCACACACCTCCCTCACTGGGAGAGTCAATCTCAGTCTACCTCAAGCTGCCACTCAGTAGGTTTAAAAGGGCATTGGGTGCGTTATGGAGCAGAAAACATACTTTGGCTTCCTCCGGATTACCGCGCAGCGTGTCACTCCGTTCATCACAACGTTCTTGCACTCGGTCATGCGTCAGGCAGGGTTACTTTTATTGGACTTGAACCGGATACTATCCCTCTTGGTGGGTTTCTTCAGATCTGATTGCCAGCACAATGTCTAACATTTATGCAGCATCAAATTCAGTGACGAATATCAGTTGACTTCAGAAGACGAGCGATGAGACTGTTTATTGCATCTTATATTTTGGATGCGTACTCGGACTGTCCGATGTTATACTGTAGGGGGCATAATAGTTCGAGCAGTAGTCGGCGATTGTTGGGTGAATGAGTCAAGTATTGAGTGTATATATATAGGGTTACTAGCTACGGAGGCGGCTTCGCCGCCTCTGCGGCCAATAATTTGGGTTACTTCCATGCCTTAGCTGAACACAAGCAACCTCATTGGTCGAACCGATAGCCGGGTAATTTTTGTAAAGGACTTGGACTTAGACTTAGATTTCACTCGCGAAAGCCATCGCTCTCCAATTGAGACTCGTCGTACCCTGGTACTACATACGCAGCATTTGCTTACAGACGCAGTATTTGCATCCAGACGTGGCACTGTACGCCACATTTGTATCCAGACGCAGCACTGTACGCAGCATTTTCATCCAAACACAGTATATTGTACAGTGGCAGCCTTGACTCATGGCCACAGCCTTGGTTTAGTCATAGCTTTGATTTACCAAGGTAGTCAATTGATTATTTTACTTGATTGACGAATTTATTGGTAACTATATACAAAAAAACATCGTAGATCTTGGATTACATGCAGGCAGTGTTCCTAACCGGCCCGGCCGGCCTGCAGGCTTTATTTGCCAACTTATAAGTTCAATAGAACAAACATAAACAACATATTTTGTTTAAATGACACTCATTGCTGCTGCCTAAAGTCCTAAACTAAGAAAACCTCCAAAGTAAATTCAACCATGGTCTATCATAAGTTCATAACCCTGCCATCGGCCCATCACTGTAGTCCAAGACTCCAAATATCCACCTATTCCTTGCAGGCTTTTCATATATCTGCAGGCCGGCCCAGGCTCATCAAATCACGTGCAGGCCAGGCGGCCGGCCGGCCGGCTTTTGGTTCAGGCCGGGCCGGGCCGCCGTTAGCGCAGGCTTTCAGAATTGAGGCCGGGCCGCGCCGCTTAGGAACACTGCATGCCGGTGTACTTGCTGGTACACTGGGTGCCAGGGCACGGAAGGAGAAGATCGCTACAGGCGGGGTGGAAACGGTTGGACTGGGCTGGTTCTCATCTGGCAGTAGACTAATGAACTTGGCTGGCTCACGGTTGGCTGCACACGATCGAGCCGGGCTGGCTTTCGGTTGGCTGAAGATGATCAAGCTGGTTTGGATCTCGGCTGCTGAACATGATCAACCCGAGCCGGTTCTCTGCTAGTTAGCTGGAAACGGTCGAGCTGGGCTGGTTGTCGACTGGCTGGACGCGATAGAGCCCAGCTGGCTCTCGGCTGGCTGATGATCGAGCAGGTCAGGATCTCAGCTGGCTGGACGCGATCAAGCCAAGCTGGCTCTCGGCTTGCTGGAGATGATCGAGCTGGTCTGGCTCCCGGCTGGTTTGACGCGATCGAACCGACCTGCACGGAAGCATTAGCATTTCAATTAGATGTGCTCGGAGGTTCACTTGGAGGCGCACTTGGAACTGCACTTGGAGCTGGGGAGGGTGCGTTGGATACAGGCAGACTGGAGACATTCGAGCTGGGCTGGCTCGCGATCAAGCCTGACTGGTTGGAGATGATCGAACTGGACTGCATCTCGGCTGGCTGGACATGATAGAGCCTGGATGGTTCTCGGCTGGCTGCAGATGATCGAGCTGGATTCGATCTCGGCTGGCTGGACACAATCGAACCGGGCTTGCTCTGTGTAGGTTGGAGATGATCGAGCTGATCTGGTTCTAGGCTGGCTGGATGTGATCGAGCTAGGCTGGCTCTGGGCTGGCTGTAGATGTAGTCGGCTAGAAACGTGAGGTCTATTCTCAGGAGAAGGCTCTCTAGTTGTACATAGCACTGAGCCGCCCACGTGACTCGAAACGTAACCCTATCCTAACTATGTACATCCTACATCCACCTCCCCCTACAAAAAGGCTTCCATCCATACTGCACACGGTACCCTGCTAGGCATTAATATGCTTCTCACTCCCTCGACCTTTCTCCATAATTCTCTCAGTCCTCCTCGTCGCTGCTGGTGGGGATTCTTTGGTTTTGAAAACCGGCGATTTGGCTATGGTCGGGGGTTTTGCTGGTCGTAGTTTCTTAGGGAGGAGCTTATTGAGTTTCTCATCATTGAGTGCTTGTAATGGCGGAGGCCGAGTGATGGCCGAGGGATGAGGCCGGGTAACCGCCAGGTACATAGACACTTTGCGGGAGTGCAATTGCACTCCAGCGATCATCTTTCCTTACAATTATATGACTTCATCACTTATTCTCGTGTGCAACCGTATCTACCCTTACTCTCGAGTACGGAGCCATACTGGCCCGTACCTGTCCTTACACTATGATCGCTCTTCAGAAATCGGATACGTTTCGCATGCGGAATACATGATAAACCCCTTTTTTCGAACGCGTCACTACACATACAAAGACATACAAAGACCTCGAAAAACAAATAATTATACACTCAATTCCTTTAGAGAAGTCATCTAGAACTCAATTCTATGTCGCTAACCTTGTGTGAACGAGAAAACTCTGCAGGCACCGGTGGTGGGCTACCAGCCAAGGCAATTGATCACCGGAACCCAGCGGTTCTACAGATGTCGAAATCAGAAACAAGGCAGAAATCAATACCGATCACGATGCCGCAGATCACAATCATATCCACGATGATCATAATACTCGAAGAGATGTTAATGATTGGCATCCCGGAGATGCTGGTCGAAACACACTAGTTACATTGAACGCTACCTGTCGCAGGAGCAATAAGCACTGATAAGTTTACTATCCAATTGACCTGGTTGACAGTTACAGAGATAGTTCCAAGAAGATTCGGACGTTAATCGTTCCGTGGAACGCGTTACTGGCCACAATGGCCTTACCCCTGAGATTACCTTAGCGAGATCGTTTAACGAGAGAAACCGTATACGAACGATTGATTAATTAGTCGGAAGACTAGGGAAGGCCGCGGTGCCGTATCAAAAACACATCGATTCATTGTCACCGACGATTAACGCGTTTGATCAAGTTCGTTTCACAACGAAAGGAGCGGAAGCTCTAAAACTCAGCTATGAGAGTCAGTATTCCACAAGCACGGCAGTACATGCACGGAGAATGATGACACGAGCACGGAAATGCATATATGGAGAATAATGGCACATACGATCGGAAGATCGCAATTACCGCTCCACCGGACATTAGTTTTACGCCTTGTGGATCACTGCTTCCTCAAAAATGGATGTCAATGCAACTTCCCCCCCCGACGGAGGGAGTCTATCCGGACAGTCCATGGTAACTGTTCCCAGCGGCTAATTTAGTAGAGGAAGCGCGCAGAGTTTTAGGAAAATGTTAAAAACTTTCTTCAATGTTAGTGGTAGAAAGAGTTACAGTAAATAGAACTGATTGACACTCTACATCAAGAATTTCCAAGCGATCTTTGATTCTGGCGGCCATCGGAGCCTACCCCGACGGTCATCAGTTACATGCTTCAAGAGGCGAATGGGCCGTGGTGGCACTATAAACTTCGTCAGCAAATCTTCGTGAAAATAGGTCTGTCATCACAGCCTTTTGGTTTTGTAGATTGGTACTATCATGTTTGGTCGCAGTTTGGCGGGTATTTTATCTCATCCGCCAAACTGCGGTCTGGCGGTCATCGGGATTCCGATACTGATATCCATCATTTTGGCTAAATTTGCTCTGAATGGGACTTATACTGTCACTTATTCCTCTTGCACCATCAACGGTAAATATTTGATTATTTTTGTTGTGCGTTGATATTATAAGGCGCTTCCGCTACTAAATTAACCGCTGGGAACAGTTACCGGGGACTGTCCGGATAGACTCCCCCGACGGAAATCCAAGACGAAAGCAATGCAAAAAACCGAGGAAAGTTGAAAGATCATGACGCCGCCCAAGGCCATGGTCGATACTCAAGAACCAGCTGGTGGCTTCCAGACCTTGCCAAACTTCACTTTTCGAAACTTACAAGCACTGAGACTTGATAAATACACCTAAATTGAGTGATTGACGGTAGCAGACTATTTCGAGTTGATTCAGAAGTCAATCGGTCTCCGGACACAAGTCACCAGCCAAGATGGCCATCCCTGAGCTGTCGTTGAAATACGTTCGACAAGAGCAATTGCGTACGAACGTAAGAATGAAACTAGTCGAAAGTCAATCCAATATGAAGTCCAAGCGAAGCCTTCATCAACGGGTCGATTCATGGCGATCAAGCTCAATGGCAAAAGACAAGTCGACACAAGCTACTATTGCACAAGATTTATAGGTGAAGTGCACCGGCGGAGGATGACTACACATGATTATTCGACCTCCACTTTTACCCACAATTAAGGCTTACAGTGCAAAGATGGCCAAATGCTACAAGATTTACTATTATGGATAATGGAAGTATGAGATTACCGAAAATTCGATTGAGACGGCCGACAGGAATTGCGACCAGCAATGTCAACAATTATCGGCATACCCGAGATCCACAACTACAATCTCATGGAGCTTCGTTCGTGCTTGGTACCTAACCAGCCGACCCTGCTTTACACCGAGCATTTTGAGCCTGTTACTACCCGAGGTTGACGAACCAAAGGGCTACCAGCGGTTGACGAACCAATGGTGAATTCTTATCAGACACATATGCTTACATGTGTTTGAGGGGAAGCGGATAGTGGCTCCATAGGCCTCTCCTCCGACTATTATATGAATCTTGCTCCACGGACTCCCATCGGTACTCCAGGAGAAGAAGATAATGTGCACTTGAAATCTCACGGTGCAATGGGCCCATAGGCCCCTCCTCCAAATATTCAAATTCTTGGAGTTACTGCATACGCATGGCATGTGTCGCACGGATTGGGCAATGCTTAGGACTGCTGGGAGCGACTTTGGACGTCAGACCCTCGGACACACCAGGCGAGACCCAAGCGCTGGACGACGACGAGCAAGGAGCAGCGGCGGTTGTTGCGGCAGAAGAGTTACACATTGACGGTGCTTGAATGACTGCTACCGGCTGGCCGAGTCAAGAAGGGAGTACCGGACGGCGGGGGTTCCCATCGAGGATAACTCGTTATGACAAGGGCTCGGAGCTCCTGGTTTCCGCGACATCTACCGCTCCATCTTTTACATCATCATTTATAGCTAATACTTGTGGAGCAGGTACGGTGCCTTACTGATCGATATGAGCCTGTACGAACGTCCGATATGACACTAAGTCGCACATGGGAGACCAGACGTACCCCGAGTTGATCTATACAATCGATGCGAAACGACTGCTAGCGGATGGCAACCTTAACACAACCACCGCTTATGCATGTCAGCGATGTCTTTATGACATTACAGAGTTATGGAAGAGTTATGGCTGGGCCACAAATGCAAATTTCACAAGTGCATGTGCAATCGCACACACTCCCGAGAACGATAATAATAGTCTTTGTCTATATCGCAACCGATTCAAGGTTTTGTTTGAACCTCTACCCTCTTCTTTTGAAACTCTCACTTTAGATAACACGCAACGATAATTGCAATCGGTAGTATCGAGCGACGATAGCAACCGAAAGTGCTAGAATCAATAAGAGAGTTGATATAAGAATCGATACCACGAAAAGAGACTTGGAACTCCGAGTTGACTACCGACGGACACCTTCACCAATTTATGAGAAACGGCTGCTAAGCGGATGGCACTCATTGAGCCGCGGGAAAGATGCGGAATACAGAATTCACGAGTGCAAAGTGAAATCGCACACACTCCCGAGAAACATAATGAGAGTCGTATTGCCTATATGGTGATACACGGTTACGTTTGAAATTCTACCCTTTTCTTTAAGAAACACTTACTTTAAAAGTAATGCTGAGAGACTTGCAATCGAATGCAGATTTTCAAGTATCGAGCCACGATGGCAATCGAAAGAGTCAGAATCGACGAGAATTGACAGAGTACGCTAGCATATTCACAAGTCGTCGACGGAGCACCGACCCCAACAAGAGGGGGATGACCGTTCCAGAAACCGAGAATCCACCGCTACTGCAAACGAAATCCGCCCCGGAAGTGCTGGAACAACATATTATCACCATGAAGTTCACCTGTCATACCGCAAACGTCAAGGGCACCAGGAAATCAATGAGATCAAGCGCAAGTGCACCAGGGAGTTCAAGAAGTCATCAGCTACGATGCTCGTCTTCATCACCGTAAGCACCACCGAACGGATCGAATGCACTATCGCCTGCAACCGACGATGACAATGGGATCAACCGCACCCAGTGCTAGCGGCCGGAAGGCCAGACACATCAGCAATCGAGATGTCAAGCTGCGCGAATGTGAACCGTCAACACTGCTTAATGGACGTATGAGCAGGATACTGCAATAGGACTTCAGAGCTGAGAGCGCAAACGCACCGAATTACATGGTAACAATAACCTTTTACGGTATGCTTATGAATTAGATATATCAACGAATGATACTCTCTGCGAGTGGAGCATTCGGAGGTGTACTCGGAACATATGTGCACTAGAAGTGGTACTTTGGCCAGGCACTGTATTAGAAGGTGTACTAGAAACTGGAGCAGAAACATACTTAATTATATCGTGAGTAAGACCTTGTATGGCACACTAACGGATTAGATACCGCAACTTGAACGAACATGTACGAATGCATGTCGACATATGATGACTCCAATCGAAGGCTGGACGAAGCCGAAACAAATCAACCACCATTGGATCTGAAGGCGAATGGCAACCCAAAGCTGAAGACGACGAAAATCCGGATAGCCATTATACGAACCAACCTGGAGCCGATCAATGAGATATACAATCAATGTTGAGCGCGGAGGCTATGCCCGATGAGGTCTGCCGTGGGCTTGGAAGTTCGGATTCGGAGAAAGTGGAAGCCCACTTGGATGTTCGGAACTATGGACTCGAAGATTTACTCGAAGGTTTATGTCACGGTTGTGTCGAGTAAGGATCGGGGGAGGAATATGGATCGATGATTGTGATACAGGAATACGAAGCAAATCAGGTTTTGTTGGAAAGAATCAGGTTTCGTTGGTTGCGTTGTAAATACGGCGTGATAGTTATGGCGTAGGCTGCGGACTGAGAGGGTTGCATACATAGTTGGGTGGAGTTAGGATGTATTTCGGAACGAGTGAGCAAAGGTGACGACGGTCGCGTGAACTGTATATAAGGATGCTAGATTCGCGGAGGATAGGTTTGTTCTTCACTCGTTCTCTAGTCTACAAAACAATCAAGAAGCTTCGGCAACAACCTTTGTTCACTTCTGTGATTCCGTGATTCGAGTCTCTTGCCTGTTACGCAGTACCCGCGATCACTGCTCACCCCACAACACCTACGTCTTAGTTTGGGTTTTATAACCCCTACAACTCCGAGCCTTGAACCCTTGACAGTTTACTCGAACGTTTACTCGACGGCGTACTCGGGTCTGAGCTACACCTGGAGCCGAAGCATACTTGTTTGCACTGCAACCAAACTCGATTGGCAAGGTCAAAGGGCAAAGTCGAAGGGCAACCGAAGTTCGAACCCTCAGCAGCACGTTCTGCCAGAATGAAGATGAGTATACCCATTGAAGCCAGTTGACTGCTGCAGAGACTATTCCGAGATGAATCGGAGGCCAATTGACCCGAGGGTTGTGTCACTGGCCATGGTGGCCACCCTCAAGACCTGAAACGTGTTCAATAAGAAAAATCACATACGAACGATCGATCGCGGAAGCCAATGATGACATAAGCTCCACCGATCCAACACTACCGGGAGCAATGGCTTGGATCTGGAGAACTTGGACTCAGGGAGGTATGGAGAAGCTGAAAGTTAGCTTAAGGAATGCACTTGGAAGGAAGCCTGCTGTAGCAGTGGGCTTGGATTCACGGGCTTGGATCCAGGGAGGTGGACTTGGAACGATGCCTGCTGCAGGTGCGGGCTTGGATTCGGAGACTTGGAGGAACAGAGGTTATTGGGGTCAATTGGAGGTTCTCTTCTCTTCTCTTCTCGTATTGGATCTCGGCCCGGTACAAATGGCGTCGGCACGGGGGTTTACCACCTACCACTGGAGGTGGATTTTCCCGTGCGCCAGATCCACCGACAGGTCACCCTTGAGTGGTACCGATAGGTAGCGGGATTCATGAGGCAGTACGAGGGTGTACGAGTCTGGATCTTTATTTCGTTACTTCTCTCTTCTCATGTACGGGTATGGCAGCCCAGGGGGTCTGCAGCTAGAGAGGGGGATGATGTAATGGCGGAGGTCGAGGGATGGCCGAGGGATGAGGCCGGGTAACCGCCCGGTACATAGACACTTTGCAGGAGTGCAATTGCACTCCAGCGATCGTCTTACCTTACAATGATATGACTTCATCACTTATTCTCGTGTGCAACCGTATCCACCCTTACTCTCAAGTACGGAGCCATACTGGCCCGTACCCGTTCGTACAGTGCTGAAGCATACTCCCGAACCGTCTCTTTTGCACCCAAACGGGTCCAGTTCGTCAGTCGTTCCCATGTACTCTCTTTCTCTGACTCTCCTTCCCAGTGAACTCACAATTGAGCTTTTCCATCCCTGTTGATTCTCAATTCCTGAATAGCTTCAACCCCCTTCTCCACTTCTCCACTTTTGGTGACTCAAATCGGTTAGGGTGGAGCCTGTGGTCGGGACTCATTGATGGTGCACTGTTTGAACTCGCTGACGTTGAAGGTTTATGCTCAGGCATATCGGTGATCTGGAATGTGATGCCATTGCAGCGTTGTGTACCAAGGGTGTACGGACCCATGGACCGTTGTTGCAGAGCTCTACTGAGGCTTGCCCCTTCCTCGAGGTCCGCAGCTGGTGTCGCCGCCCCATAGTTCAGTGGCATGTGAGGAGTATTAATCATCACTCGGTCGCCCCTCTGGAAGTTGTGGAGTTGTCGTTGATTGTTTGCTTCCACAACGTGGGCTGCTTGTTCAATGGCGAGCTTATCTCGAAGGTAGGCTGGGATGTCTTCTACGGTAGTCGCGAAATTGATGGCTTGTTGTCCTCCTGGGCGACAGCCCGCATCACGGTAGGACCCCATAGAAGTCTTCGCAGCGATGATGTTGAGTGGCATCTGTTGGGTGTATCCCATGTCCGCCTTGAATGGTGTCTTCTCCGTCGCCATATGTTTGCTTGGGATGTATGTGAACGCTGCCAGTGGTAGAAGTTTTGCCCAGTTACTCTCGTTGCCAGCAGTAAATGTGCATAGATAGCGCTCAACGATGCTATGAGCCTTCTTTGCAAGTCTATCCGGCTGTGTGTGAAAAGCTGTCGACATTGGTAGTTTCGTCCTCCAGATCTCGTTCAAGTGTTGCCAAATGTCTGACGTAAGTCTGACATTTCTGTCACTGACGATTGACTCCTGTATGCCATGTAGTTGGAAGTAGATGTCGATGAAGATCTCTGCGAAACGTTGAGCTGTTAGGTCTTTGTCTGTTGTCGTGGTCCAAATTGCTCATTTCATCAGGGCGTCGACAAAGGTGACAATGGTGTCATTTGCGTCGTTCAGTGGTAGCTTTGAGATGAAATCGATGTTGATTCGTTGCCATCTTTCACTCGGGACCTCTAGTGGTTGCAGCAGGCCATGTGGTTTCTGATTGGTCGATTTTGCCCGGTGGCAAGCGGCGCACCCTTTGATATACTGTTTTACTGTGTGATACTGGCGTGGCCAAAAGAAATGTTTGCCGACGGCCAATGCCATCCGATCAATCCCAATGTGTCCGCCTATTGCTTGGTTCTGTGTCTCATGTAGGACCCTGATTTGGAGGTTCCTGGGTATGCAAAGTCGATTGGTTGTGCGAGGCAAGATCAGGCCATCATCGGTCATCCAGTAGTACTGTGCATGGTCTTGTCGATGTTTCCATCATTCTGGGGTTTCCTCATCCTGATTCGTTGCCGGTGCCTAGGAGTTCCTAATATACAATTCCGAAGTAGGGGTCCTGCAGATACGCCATCCACAGCCCGTCCATCCAGCTGTCAGCTCGTTTGATACTCGCGTGCAACAGCTGTACTGTGGAATCCTCATTCCCCCAGTTTGTGCGAGCCGTGCACGGTTGCGGTGGGTCATTGTAATTCGGTCGTATGCTCAGCGCGTCATGAATGCCATTCCGTGCCCCCGACAGGTACTCAATTATGAAATCGTACTCCAATCGAGTCTGCAGGAGGCGCATTTGTTAACTTGTCAGGCGTGGTTGCTTGAGAATATGTTTCAGCACCGTATAGTCTATTTGAACCTTGAATCCGCCAGCTCTGTGGTGGTAATATCGCCAGTGTTCAATCGCGTCTTTGACTTCCATAAGTCCCTTGTCGTATGTAGAGTATCGCGTCTCAGCATCGTGTCGTTTGCGGGAAAAGTAAGCAATGATCTCATCTGTCCATTTGTAACTGTCAATCATTTGCATTTATCGAAGCATGGCCCCAATCGCAATGTCTGATGCATCCGTCCGCACCAGGTACTGGCCGCCCTCCTTTGACGGTTATGTAGGTTTGTTTGTTTGTAATCATATTGTATTCGGCCGCTTGCGGCCATGACATAATCACGGTTATGCAGGTACTGGGTGCGCCTGCATGGCGGCCTTGAGAATGTCAATTGCGGTGGTCACCTGCTTCCACCTTGCTGTGTCGTCCTGGGCTTCTTTGCACTCCATTTGTGTTATATCAAGTCAGGCGGTCAGGGGGGCAGTGATTTTGGCGAAATTCTTGACAAGGCGTCGATACACCCATGTAAGTCTGACAAACATGCGCATTGCTTTGGGTGTCTTTGGATGTGGCCAGGACGAGATTGCGGCGATTTTTTCGGTTGTCATTGAGACACTGTCTCCATTGCCCCCGAAACCTAGGAATGATGCTTGTGCTCCGCCGAACTGACACTTCTCCCATTGTAGTCGAAAGCCCTCTCAGCCTACCGAATTGAGTACTGCCTGTACGTACTTCTCATGTATTGTCTCATTTTTGGAATATATCAGAATGTTGTCAATGACCATAATGCAGTAACCCTTCTCGATGTGTTTCTGTAGCAGGTCAGCCATCAATCTCCTGTATTCGCTTGGAGCATTAGCCAAACCAAATGCCACTACTAGCCATTCGTATCACCAGTCGGGGCCAATAAAGGCTGTTTTTTAGATCAAGTCTGGGTGTACTTGGTGTTGGTGGTATCTACTATGGAAATCAAGTTTGGAACAGGATTTGGAACCTTGCAGTCGTGCAATGAGGTCTTCTGGGTATGGTAAAGAGAAACGATCTTTAACTGAGATTTTATTGAGGGCTTGGTAGTCAATGACCATTCAGTGCTGCCATTCTCTTTCAGTACGAAAAGTACTGGTGCTGCGTACGGTGAGTGGGAGCTGCGTATTTCATGTTTCTTTAATAACTCCGCGGTCTGACTTTTGTACTCCTCCTACTCCACCACCGTTTGCCGGTATGGACTACGTGGTGGTGGCTGCACCCCTGAGATTGTTCGAATACGGAAACCACCGCAGGTGCTTGTTGGCATCAGGCCATCAGGTTGCCGGAAGAGGTCACTGTACTTCTCTCATATTTGTCCCTCAAATTGTGATTACCCGGCCGCACCCCCACTTTCCAGTGATCTCTCTACTGTCATTCATTCCATCCAGCTTGTGGTGCAATCCGCCCTTAAAGTCTCCTCGTTGACGATCTCTTCCATTACTATTTCGTCTACCATCTCAGCCCCGAACTGCATCGCTAAGAGCTCTCCTCCTGCATAGGTGTTGTCTTTCTGTTGTATTCACTCTCTCTTTGCTGCCACTGCCAGGAGTTTTGAATGTTTCCCATCGTCTTTCTTGAGCCCATCGATTGTGTATTTGAAATAGTTACCATCTCCATCACCGTCTAACTATAACTGGTTCTCCTCATGATTTATGTGGTGTGGGATCTCCTCCATCCAGTCCTTTCCAAAAATACTATCATATTTGGCTAGTAGGTAGACGACGAACCTTCCTTGGTATGCAAGCCCATTAATGTCCACATTCAGGTATACTTCATCAAGTGGTAGGGTGTCGACATTCCCTGCGGTGGTCAGTTGCATGTTTCGACAGTACCGAACTTTTGGTTTGCCATTGGGTAGCTTTTGTAGGAAGTTTGGACTGACAAACCTAAGGCTAGCACCGCAATTGTATAGAGTGTATGCTTGCACTTCCTCTTCTTTTCCTCTTTCTGGTGGGTGGCTGGGTCAGTACAACACGGGGAGGTTGAAACAAAGCAGATTTGCACTATCACTTTCGGAGTAAAACAGCTGAACATTAGTACTTGTACATACTCTATCTCTGCCCGACTGAACCCCTGCACCTGTTCCCCTGGTTCATCGTGCCTCCGGAGGTGCTGTGCACTTGGCAGCACCCCCTCGGTGTTTCCTGCATTCTCTTCCACTTGGCCTGCTGTCTTGCCTTGACCTCCTGTGGCTTCTGTAGTATTCACCTCCCACTGAGCATTGGTGTCTACCTCCTCGGCCACCTCGGCCACCTCGGCCACCGCCACCGTAACCTCATCCACGTCCCCCGCAACCTCCTCGACCACCGCTGTTCGCACCTAGTGTTAGCAACGGTTCCGGGTTACCCGGGTTGGAACCGGAACCGAACCGAAACCCGCCGGGTTTTGGCGGGTTTCACCTGCAGCAGAGCCTCATTTTTCATCGGCCCCAATAATGCCATATTTTCTGCTCCAATTAAGTATTTGAGTTCTGATTGGATCGCGACATATTATATATGTAGATTATGCAGTTTTTGACGCTCTTTCACTTCCCGCTCTCCGATTTGCGATACGATGAGTATTCGTTGAATTGCTGTGAAAAACAGTTGTTTATGGCCGCATTTTCGGCTTTATTTCACAGCGACTCAACAAATACTAATCGTATCGCAAATCGGAGAGCGGGAGGTGAAAGAGCGTCAAAAACTGCATAATCTACGTATATAACATGTCGCGATCCAATCAGAACTCAAATACTTAATTGGAGCGATAGTTTTAGAGAAGAAACCCGCCAAAATCTGGCGGGTTCGGTTCGGTTCCGGGTCGGAACCGCTTGTGATTGGGCGGTTCGGTTCCTTGGCGGTTCCAGAACCGGACCCGGAGCTCCGGTCCGGGTTTGGAACCGCTTGTGATTGGGCGGTTCGGTTCCTTGGCGGTTCCGGAACCGGAACCGACCCCGACCCGTAATTTGGAACCGTTGCTAACACTATTCGCACCGCTACTCTCACCTGGTGTTTCTCGGTTTGGGCAGTCATACACCCAGTGCCCATCCATGCTGTGGCAGAGGGCACATTCGGTGGGTGGTAGTGGGGGTCGGTTGGCTTGATAGTTGCCTTGTTTGCGGTTCGTATTTCTACTGTACATCGCTGAGATTTCAGCTTCCCTGGTTTTGTCTTTCGGTGGACTGGTGTTGACCGAGTCGGCCACAAATACCATCGACCTCTCCAATGTCGGTTCTCCACCCATCTGTCTCCTGAAATTCCATGATTGGATTAATGGCTTGTAGACTCCCTCGTTCCATCATAATTTCGACGCGTATGCTTCTAGCTGCTGCTGTGAGGTCATCGGCTTGTAGGGGTCAAGTTGTAGTCATAGTTGCCGGAAATCCGCAATGCAAGTAGCTACATGCCCCTCGGCCGTGATGGTAAGGCGTTGACACTCATCCATCAAATTCCGGAGTGCATCCAACGGAGTAAACTCCACCTTCAGGCTCCTGCAAAAATCGTCCCATGTCGGGTGTGGTTGGCTGTTCAGGTACTTGGATGTCGCCCACCTGCCGGCAGTCCCACATAGTTGAAGCAGGGCATACTGGGTCTAACCGTCCGTTCCTGGGGTGCCCTCGCCCATGATGGTTACTGTGGTAGGGGTGGCGATGCCACGCCCGCCTGGGGTTCTGGTGTTGTTAGTTCCAAGCCATCCAAATGCATTTCAGCGGGCTTCGAACTGGCATTTGAGATCGTTGATGAAATTGCCCACGATCTGCATATCGCTCTCCCCCTTCATACCGGTAGCCGTTTTGGGTTGATTGTGCACGTCACACTTCATGTCCCAGATTCAGCATCATGGTTAAGGTTTTGTGGACTAACCAACATCATTGTTCGTACTGCTTGTTCCGCCATTTTTGTGACTTTCTGTGCTGCGGCCCGTTGCGTTCTGAGTTAGGCTATGTCTTGCGGTGCCTTCTGCACCTGTGCTCTCACCACTAGTGCTTCTCCTGTTGAGTGCTCGACCTCCTCCTGTCTCCCGCCGTTCCCCCCCTGCTTGTAGCTGTTTGTTCTCTGCTTTCTATTTTGCGTTTTCCATTGCTCCCTCTTCTGCTTCTTCAAAGCATTCGGCCCCAGCATGTGCCACGGTGGCAATGTAACGTCTCATCCACTCAATCTCCTTTGAACCACTGATTGATCTCTCTAGTATCCAGTTGCGGTACTGGGTGAATTCGTTGGTTCTGGTGTCCTCGTTCTCCAGGTCTCGCAGGATGTTGACTGGGTCCCTTGGGTACTCATGGTCGTGGTACCATGGTTCGATATTTCTGTTTCTGTTGCTGCTCGTGTCTGGTTGTGGTCGCATGATGCTCTGCCTCGTCAGTCATTTCGGGGTCACTGAAAGTGCCATTGGTTCTCTGTCTCTAGGTGTCTTGCTCTGGGTAGTATATATGTTCTCACATGTGGTTTCACTTATCGTCTTGTGTACAGTGTTTTAAGGGTGAGTAAGGCCTGGTTAGGCTTCGTACTGGCTGATATGTCAATTGGGGTCGGTACAGTTGCAAACGAGAATAAGTAATTCGGTATAATTGTCAATATGTAACATAATTGCTGCCCTACACTGGCAGCCATGCACAGTCTACTTAATGTTGTACTTACTCAGTCCCGGCTCTTAGTCGTGCTGCTAGCGGCGACACTATCCACGAAGGCCTGACGTCTACCATTACATCATTCTCCCCTCTCGGCGCAGACCTCCTGGACTGCTAAATATATGTACATGAAGAAGAAGTAAGATCCAGGTTCATGCGCCTTTGTATAGGCCTCACATGTCATTATATGCCCCACAACCAATCAGAGCCAATCAGGCAACCTCATGGCGGATTCAGTACCCTGGGAAATCCTGCTCCGGTGGTAGGTGGTAAAACCCGTGCGGACGCCATTTGTACCGGGCCCAAATTCATAAGAAGGGCAGAATCAGGAAGAGAGAAAACTCATGAAGCACCTATTTCGGCAAATTCCTGCGAAATCCTCCAAATCCTCCAAATCCACTCGTCTAGTGGTTTTCCAATTACCCCCAATGTTTATTCAAATTCTCCTGATGGAACCCATCGACTAGCTCTTGAGTATGCTCAAGGTTTCCTGCCGCCTCCCAGCTTGTTCAGATATTGTTATCGCCTGCCTGTGAACGAAGTAGTGGAGACATCGATAGCATCGTTCAGAGTCAAGTATTTGTTTCCCCTCCCATTGGTCAGACTCATTGAAAATTGTCGGCTGAGGCTCCGATGGTGGCTGGCTGGCGATTGGGGGTATGTATGAGTCGAGCAGAGAAACGTGGAAGACAACATGGATTCGCATCGTTCTTGGAAGGTTTAGTTTGTAAGCATTCTTGTTGATAACATTACTCACTGTATAAGGGCCTGCTCTGTTATAGTCCAGTGTTCTAGACCGCCTCGCCGTACGGATGTTTCTCATTCATAGCCAAACTTCATCTCCGATCTGGAACGTGACATCTTTGCCACTGGTGTACATGGCTTGCCGCGCTTGAGATTCCAGTATGTATACCCGGAGCTTGTGCTGTGTCTCAGCTAGAGCTGCCATCATTGTATCTGCTTGAATCTCCGTCCTCATGTTTGAAGGGGTCTTTGGAGCCTTGAACTGCAGAGACGGATGGTAGATGTAATTGGCCCAGAAAGGGGTCATCCTGGTGGAGTGGTGTACGGAGTTGTTGTATGCGAACTCGGCCAATAGGGAAAGCTCAACCCAGTTATCCTGCTCATAGTTGAAAAAGGCTCAGAGGTATTGCTCCATCGTCAGATTTTGCCTCTTTGTCTGGGCATCCATCTGTGGATGGAAGGCTGTCGAGAGTCGGTGGTCAGTAGTCATATGGGGACCTACCATCATCCCGAATCGGCTTGTAAATTGGCCTCCTCAATCAGTGAGGATGTTGTCGGGCACAACATGTTTGCAAATGACATGCTCGAAGAAGAGTCTGGCCAGTTCCGGTGAATCAACGTCCTTTCGGCATGGCAGGTAGATGACCATTTTCGTTAGCCGATCGCCAATGACCGAGATTCCCGTGTACTCGGATTCAGTTGATTCCGTCAAGTTAGTGATACAATCCATCATGGCGGCGTTCCAGGGTCATTTCGGGGGTGCCAAGGTCATCGTTATGCGATGTCGAGCATGCTGTGGGGCCTTGACACAGTGGCAAACATCACAGCCGCTGCCATACTTCCTTATGTGCGTGTCCATCGCCGGCCAATAGAACTCCCCAGACACTAGTTCAGTGCTTTTAAGACCTCCAAGGATGACCTGATTGGGGTTGTCATGAAAGTCAGTTATTACTGTGGCACGAAGTGGTTGATCCGTAAGAATGTATATCCTCTCTTCCCATGACAGAGCTCCAGCTACGACCTTTCATTGATTTTCATCATCGGGGGTGTTTGACATGGGTGAGTCAACTATCTTCGCATTCATGTTGATCACCAATGTGTTGGAAGGCAAGGCCTTTTGAATCGCTCGTAGGAGATCATCATAAAGTTCAACTTCAGCTGTAATGGTCATCACTGCCAGGGTTGTCAAGAGTCGGCCAATGGGCTTTTCGTAGCCTTGCTCGTAGTCAGGCCGTCTAGGTGGGCCATTGGCGGGGTTTTTGACACCCTCCAAGTGCTCAATACTGAAGTCCCACGCCAACAGAATTTTTGACCACCTAGCTTGTTGCAGTGCGAGCACAGTGGAAGTTTGGAAATACTCAAGGTTCTTATGGTCACACTGCACGAAAATATTGTGCCTGGCTCCTGCGCGATAGTGACGCCTTCGCTTCATGGTTTCAACAATGGCAAGGAGCTCACGGTCGTACATATTGTAGTTCCACTCTCCTGGGGAACACTTCTGCGAGCAATAATTGACTGGTCGGAGGGTGCCAAAGCCGTCCTACTGGATCAGGATCCCCGCAATCACAAAGCCACTTGCATCGGTCTGACAGATGATCGGCTTTGCTGGGTTGAAGTGCTTTTGAATCGGTGCCTCTGTAAAGGCCCTCTTGGGTTTTTGCATGGTGAGTTTGGGGTCTCTCGGCCGTTCCCACTTCGGCTTCCCTGGTGATTGCTTTAGCAGATTTGATATAAGTGCCATTACCTTGGCATATTTCCAGATGAACCTCCGATAGAAGTTTGTAAATCTGAGAAGGGCCTGCACATTCTCGATTGATGCTGGGGTCGGCCAATCCTCAATTGATAATATGGGATCCGACTCCATGCTCACACCATCGGCACTGATAATAAAGCCAACGAAGCCGATTTCCGAGACTCCAAATTGGACTTCTCTGCCCTGCATTTGAGTCCGTACTCCTCGAGTCGCTGCAGCACCTTCTGTACTTGCTCTGCATGCCACTTCTCATTGATGGAGTAGATGAGGATGTCATCAAAATAACACCCGGTAAAGTCATCGATATAGGGTCTCAGACAGTCATCAATGTACGCCTGAAAAGTAGCCGGTGCATTCGTCAGGCCAAAGGGCATGACACAATACTCACACTAGCCGTATTGGGATAGGAATGCCGTCATGTACTTGTCGCCCTCCTTCATTCTTGTCCGGTGATAAGTACCACAGAGGTCAAGTTTTGTGAACAATGTGGCACCCCCAATATGGTCAAGCATCTCTGAGATAGATCGAAGTGGGTAGCGGTTCTTAATCATGACTGCATTTAGAGCTCAGTAGTCCACACAGAGTCCCAGGCAACCGTCTTTCTTTTTTGAAAACATTATCAGCGCTGCCGCTGGTGATGACGACCATTGTATATATCCATCAGCTAAGTTCGTCTCGATATAGACCTTTAGAGTCCTTAATTCAACCTCCGACAGGTTAAAGATCCGCCCATACGGCACAATGTGCCCGGGCAGTGAAATCAACTGTCCGGTATGTCTGGGACCACTAAGAACTGGGACGGTGCCGTGTTTTTGAACGGGGACAGGGACGGACGGCAAAGAATGCCGGGGACGGTGAAGTCACCGTCCCCGCCAGTCATCCACCATCTCCGGCCGATAACAGGCAGTTACAAAATATATTTAGATGAAATTGAAAATAGCTCTGAGAGCATGCTGTAAGAGATATAAATAGATGTGGAGCCTGATATCATGGGTAGAGCAGGGGTTAATCTTTGGAGCAATGGAGTGTGATATAGTACAAATGGTGTTAGGGGGATACTGCAGCTAGATGTGACTTTATCGGTATTGTTGTACTGATTTATGGTAAAGGCGTATCTTAAAAATAATGATCCAACTAAAGATGTGGAATTCGATTGTGACACGTTTACGTCGTTGGACTGTATGTATAAATACGGGCATCTATTGCAGTATGGCCCTATTTGAAAGTCGTAACTGTCTTGAAGATAATCTTCCGATGACTCGTCAAAGGCGACTTGAGAAGGAAGTTCACCGGTATGGAAATAGTGGTAGTATTCTACCCAAACGTTATGACGAACAAGGTATCGTGCGAGGTGTTCGTATTTGGCTGGAGTGTTTGCTTGGGCATGCAAGATGCGAGCGTAGAGAATCTTCTGATCGTCTGTAATAGACATAAAAGTTTTATTGGTGAATATTCTTAAGGTAATTAACTTAATAATATTTCAGGTGGTTTTTCCGCTGTTGTGTTCTGACTGTGGTTTGTTCGACTGTTGCTTGAATCTTGTGTTTAAACTTGTGGGTTTAAGGTTGTCTTATATAGGTGCGTATTTCCGCGTCAAACCATCCTGCTAAGGGGTGACGGTACTTCTCTGAAAACTATGATGTGTGTATATAGTACTATCACAATAACACTGAGTCCACCATAGTGGGTGTTCACATAACATCCAATCGTTGCTTCAGAGCCGATCTCGGTAGTTAGTTGTAGAGAGTTCGGTTTGACAACGTGAGGTTGCGTAAGCCCCCTCCAGGAATCCCAAAGGTTATCCTGCGTGTGATGACGATGCTGACGCACATATCAGACCATTACTTCGTATTAGTTATCTTTCTTCGTATTGAGTGGACTAGTGATCAATGATTTAATGAGCTGCCAACCCATACATTGCCACGTACCTAGTGTCATCGGGTCTTATCCGTGTTCCCCGAAGGGGGTGCCCTCTGTCAGTTATCGCGGTGCAAACGCGACAGAGCTGGGTTTCGACAGTCTAGATCCAAGCACATATCTTTTAGGTAGAGTTAACTACCGGGGCGCAGTTAGCTTATCTCCTTTGCTTGTTCTAGCTCTAGAGATAGCAAAGTCCCACATACTAAGATAATATCGCTTGTCCAACCATATCCATGAGGCTAAGCACAGGTATGGTTTGTCCCAGTATTAGCATGATACTGGAGATAACACTGGTCTGATCTGTAACGCACAGCTGATCCGAAGACCCCTGTCTGGCAGTTACATTGCTTCGGCAGTATGGTTGGTGTGTCCCATGCCTTGGCCAATACTATGGGTTTTTATCCCATGATTATTGTCTGATCGAGTGTGCGTACTGTCTCCACACTGGGTAGCTATTCCCTATGCTGAGAGGTAGTAATGTAGCATAGACTATGATGGGGATTTCACCCGGCTATGTTCAGCCGTCTGCTAACTCATCAGTAGACATCCTCAGGGGTGTGATCTTAACCGCTGATTCATCTTGGAATAGCGGCGAGCCTGGGAGACTAAGCCTGATGTACTTCATACGCATGCTAAGGGGAAACCCCTAACAAATGGAACAGATGCTTATTGATCTTGCATTGAAGTCAAGATAATAGACTGGATTAGTTGTACCTAGTTGTATACGAATTTGATATAAGTACATATATTTCGCACCTACTCATCTTCTAGTACTATAGTTAGATACAAGCATCACAGCACCCTGGCATGGGTCCATTTATGTCTGTTACTGTGTGGACTCAGGGTTATTTTCGATTTCATCTGAATTCATATTGTAACCGCCTGATGTCGGCCGGGGACTGTGGATGACTGCTGGGGACAGCAAAGTCGCAGTCCCCAGCAAGTCCGCGGCCGTCCTGCCGTCATTGTTGAGTAAGTACAGGACGGACGGCCTTGGTGCCATCCCGTCCGTCCTGGGGAAATCTTGTACGGCCCACAGTCCCTGGCTGTCCGACAAGACGGTTGACAGCACTGTGCCCGGGCTCCACGTCAATTGCATAGTCAATCGCACGGTCAATCGCACAGTACAACCGGAGTGTCTTGGCCTTGGCCTTGCTCAAGACCTCCTCGAATTCTCGGTATTTGGCTAGGATGTTCCCACTGTCGTCTGTAGGCACCAAATCAGGTGTCTGCCTCTCTCTATCTGTACATGTTAGCTCTGGGTTCCAATAAAATCTGAAGTGGAGGAGGGTAGGGATTCCCAGGAATAGAGACGTCCGCCGACCGGTCACAATGGATCATAACCGTAGCTTCTTGTCCTCCCTTCGTGCCTCGGCGTGCCGGTAGCAGTCATTCAAGCAGTGTAATTGGTTTACTTTTCTGCCGCAACCATTGCCGCTTCACCTGCTCGCAATGTCTGTACCAGCGGCATCTCTCACTTTGGGTGATGCCTTTCGTGGGGGGACCCATCAACGCTGTTCAATTGTCAAGTTGTATGGTGAAAGCCTTGAGAATCACGTGACTAGCTAAGAGTTACTTGATTGCGCTGGCTCCAAGTAGGTGTATGTCTGGAGGCTGATTCTCTTCACCGCCAGTCTGCAGTGAGCCTGTGTCATCCACCTGTGAAGGTTCCAACATCACTGCCAGTGATGACTGGGAGTCTCCACTTGCGGTCCGAAGAATCAAAAGTCGACCACATTTCCAGTTGATATTTGGGTTTCTCTCCTGGAACCAAGCCAAGCATAGCACTGAGTGGTAAGTGTTCATCGGCACTATTAGCACCTCCGATTGGTAAACTGGAGCCAGGTACTGAAAATATTGAACTGAGAAGCTGGTATTTCGGCTCTCCTTCGCAGACATCATCATTTGACCGTTTAGGCCCTGGGTCCAGGTGAATGCCATTTCGTGTCATAGCCCAAGTCGCACAGGCACCCTCGGTACCATAAAGATACTTCTTGCACCGCGATTATTGAGTGCTCGAACGCGCTGTACCACACCTTATCGATGCTGAATTTGAACTTCATGAACGATGTGCAATGAATCTGGTTTCTCTGTACCACATAAGTATTGACTTGAAAAGAGTGTGCTGCATGGCTCTAAAATTACTCTCGATTTGTGGACTAATCAGTGGGGTTAGATCTCATTTATAGTTGCCAACAACGCCTTCGTTCCTGACATCACCAGGCCCAACTCCTGGTCGTCCAGCCTCTGCCACCAGGCTAGGTACCGGGGAGGTATGTGAGTTTTTTAAATGCTGGATGTCGAACGATTTTTGACGTTTCACCTGGTGTGCACCTCCACCCCCAGCCTGGGGTGGAGTCTAGATTGGAGAAATTTGGCCTGCTGTACCTGGTGCAGTGGTGAGTATTATGATCTTTGCTTTCACACCTTGTGCACTGCTGGTTGGCCTTTGAGTTTTTGTAGACGTCTTTTGAAGTCCAGAGTGCCAACGGTAAGTTGGTACGATTGGCTCCTCTGACGGGCTTTCCGTGTTTGTTTGACTTACTTCCACCTCCGCCTGATAATTTTTGGGTCTGTATGGTTCTGAAAGAATCGGAGATGGCTGTCCGGCACGTTGGTTTTCTGCCTTTATTTGACGATTCCGGCTTCTGTTGACAGCCAGGTTTCGTTCCGTCCCTCTGGGAAGGTATGACCTCCGATGCAGTGGCATAGTCGAAAGGCCCCTGGACAGATTCAAACCGTCCAGATTTTGGAGTTATCAGCCCGATTTTATTTTTGAGATGGTGTCGCAGGCCACCCCAGGCTCTATCATAGCATGCTATCTCCAGCTCCAGTACATTCCAACCGGCTTGTCTCCAATTAGCTTTAATACGATTGGCATAGGCTCTATCCAGTTCGTTTGGCAGTTGAATATATTTGTCCATCATCTTCATCACTGCCTAAATGTGACGGTCTTTGTCTCCATAGATCTGGTTCATTTCTTCCGCGAAGAGGTCGAATTTCTTCAAGCACTAGTGTTAGCAACCGTTCCAAATTACGGGTCCGGGTCGGTTCCGGTTCCGGAACCGTACTAAACCCGAACCGGCACTAATCTCCGGTTCCAAACCCGGAACCGAGGCCAACGGTTCGGTTCTGGAACCGCCAAGGAACCGAACCGCCCAATCACAAGCGGTTCCGACCCGGAACCGCCGGGTTTTGGCGGGTTTCTTCTCTAAAACTATCGCTCCAATTAAGTATTTGAGTTCTGATTGGATCGCGACATGTTATATACGTAGATTATGCAGTTTTTGACGCTCTTTCACCTCCCGCTCTCCGATTTGCGATACGATTAGTATTCGTTGAGTCGCTGCGAAAAACAGTCGATTTTGGCCGCATTTTCGGCTTTATTTCACAGCGACTCAACGAATACTAATCGTATCGCAAATCGGAGAGCGGGAGGTGAAAGAGCGTCAAAAACTGCATAATCCGCGCATATAACATGTCGCGATCCAATCAGAATTCAAATACTTAATTGGAGCAGAAAAGCTGTGATTATTCGGGCCGATGAAAAATGAGGCTCTGCTGCAGGTGAAACCCGCCAAAACCCGGCGGGTTTCGGTTCGGTTCCGGGTTGGAACCGCTTGTGATTGGGCGGTTCGGTTCCTTGGCGGTTCCAGAACCGGACCCGGGGCTCCGGTCCGGGTTTGGAACCGCTTGTGATTGGGCGGTTCGGTTCCTTGGCGGTTCCAGAACCGACCCAGGGGCACGGTTCCGGTTCCAACCCGGACCGCGGCCGGGTAACCCGAAACCGTTGCTAACACTACCAAGCACGGATCTGAATCCGCCCAGAGATTGCTAGCCCATTCGGCCGGGTCGGTCATTGGAGTCTGCCGCTGCGTAGGATCGCTATGGTTACTCCATGAAACGTCAAGAGACATCGCATAATGCACTTGATCGGTTCCTCTACGCGGGAATAAGTGCTTGTGAAAGTTGAAATTGGACCGTAGCGCGTTGAGAAACTTATCTAACTCCTTTGCTCTGCGCAGAATCGCATAGGTGGAACCATGCCGAATATCTTGGTATTCGCAGGAGTGGCAGTCTCTTGTTTGGCACGTTCTAGGGCCGGTCGCTCCCTTTCGAGGTTGAATCGTGCTTTCTCAGCTCTCAACCAATTGGCTTGCTGATCCATCATGGCTTTGAATGATTTGTTCTGAGCTGACATGTCTCCGATGTCTTTGTCGGTGATGGCTGATCGGATGATATCGTAGTCATGAATGCTGGTTGAGTGCTCGGTGTCCTCGTCTTCCTCGTCATCTTCAACTTCAGTTTCCAGCTCGATCATCGGAATGATGCTGATTCCAGGTCCCAGTGTCCCTTGGCTTCCCGATATACAAGCTGCTGCTTGGACCGTTTCTTCACTCCCGCGATCATCAGTCACGCGCAAATGAGTTCCAGTTGGTATTTTGGGGGGCATGTTGATGCTATTGAGTATGGAATTGATTTATTCGGGTTTTTTTATGAGATTTTTCGAGGATTCACCAGGCGTTGTATACGTGTCAAACGCATCGAGAATAAGGGGTAAATATCGCGAATTCCCATGAGCGAAACGTCACCACTGACTGAAAAGCGATTATAGTGTAATGGCGAGTACTGGCTGGTAAGGCTTCGTACTGGCGGGTATGTCAATTGGGGTCGGTATGGTTGTAAAGGAGAATAAGTGATTTAGGATGATTGTATATAAGTAAGATAATCGCTGCTGTATGATGGCAGCCACGCAGAGTCTACTCAAGGTTGTGCTTACTCAGCCCCGGCTCTTAGCCTTGCCGGCAGCCGCAACCCTGACCACCAAGGCCTGACCTCTGCCGTTACAAGTGTCTCGTAATCCCTCTCTTCGACACGTCAGCGGTTTCGGTGTAATGCGTGTGGATTTGGGTCTCTGGGTAAAATTATCGTAGGTCCTCTCGATCTGGTCGATTGCGTTCGAATTGTCACTGCAAAAGCACCGGAATTGAAGGCAAATGAAGGTGTTGATGTGTTGCTACCAAGATGTAGTCAGCTAGAAACGTCAGGTTTATTCTCAGGAGCAGGCTCTCTAGTTGTACACAGCACTGAGCCGCCCACGTGACTCGAAACGTAACCCTATCCCAACTATGTACATCCTACAGTAGATGATCGAGCTGGTCTGGCTCTCAGCTGGCTGGAAGCGATCGAGCTGGTCTGGCTCTCGGCTGACTGGAAGCAATCGACACAGGCTGGCTGGAGACTGGCTGGAGACAATCGAGCTGGGCTGTTAGCATTGCAAATAAAGAGAGTGACCGGGACAATGAGAGAGAAGTATCATACAGTTGAACTTAGAACTTAGAACTGCGAACTTAGAACTTAGAGTGCCAATACGGTTGAAAGGGGGTGGAAAAGGCGGTTAGCCAAAAAAAGCAGGCGTCCGGGATTAACTGTGCTGTGAACAGTGATGTCAACGGTTCGATGCTGAACCAGTTCGGACCGGCGGTTCGTGGTGCGATTCGAACCGGTTCAGGTTGATGAACTGCACCGCTTGAACCGGTTCACATTGCAGGAGAGACTGGTTCGGAACTGGTTCGAACCGGTTCATTGGTGCTAGTGATTGGGTTCATGAACCTTCTGGAATGAGGTCACTGATACACTAAAGTCATCAATAGACTCACATAAATAGAATCATACTTGATTGTTCACTTGCCGCTCACCACTAGAGCCTGGAGATCCCACGGAGATAATGGAGTGGTGAGTGGCGCGTGACAGGTGCTGAATGAGTAATTGCACATGTGTCTATTACTCGCTTCCCATTTATCACAAGAGTCTGGAGATTCCCGCGGAATATAATTATGTGGACAGGGCTTCAGATGCTCTATATACAACTGGTAGTACTAGTGCCTTGTGAACCATCTTTGAACCGGTTCGAACCGGTCCCATTAGGCTCCCGAACCTGCAGTTCAGGTTCGAACCGGTTCGCATGTCGAACCGCACCGCCTGAACTGGTTCACCCTCTGAACCGGGACTGGTTCGAACCGTTGACATCACTGGCTGTGAACTCTATATCGCACTTCGCACAACCCATGCGCAGTGCTTGACATGGTATCGGCGGAGATTATCGAGCTAGACTGGATCTCCGCTGGCTGGTGGTGAGCGAGTGAAGCTGGGCAGAAGCTGGCGATTGTTGATCGAGAGAAGATGGCGGTGATTGATAGAAGATGGCGGTTGTAGATCGAATAAAGATGGTGATCGAACGAAGCTGGGTAGGAGATGGTGGATTTTGATCGAGCGAAGCTGGCTGGTGGTGAGCAAGGGAAGTTGGGTGGGAGCTGGCGGTTGTTAATCGAGCGAAGATGGTTGTTGTTGTTGTTGTTTATTCATATTGTATTCACTCTAATTAGAGTATGACAAAGACCGACTATCCTCCGCCTCCGGGCTCATAACCGCCGGTTAGGTGGCGGAGCTCCCCACCCACTACCCAAAAACGAAAATTTTCACCTCCTCCCCTCTTCCACCATCTTCTGCTTCTACTCCCCTGTTTTACCCCACCGCACCATATTCTAGTCCTCCCCCAGAAATGTAACTGTTCGGATCCAGCACCACATTTGCCTGAGCGCAGGGTCTCATTGATGTTATCGCAGTGGAATACCCCAACCGTCCTACCGTGGGGCGTGAACAGCACCTTTGATGTGTCTACCGATTTTCGCTGTTTAAGTGGGTTGATGCGTCCATGGGAACAACTCGTACTGGTGCTCGTGTGCCTGAGAAGCAGGTCTGCCATCATAGCCTCTCTGAGTGTTGTGGGTCGGAGCGTGCTGTCCTCAGAAAAACTCTTCATTGAACTGCTGCGCTTTCACGCCCTAGTTGTGTTGTGTTGTCGATTGTGTCGGTTGTGTCGTGAATCCATGTCGCTAACTTGCGTAAAACATCGAAGGAGGCGAGTTGCCCTAGAAGAGGGACTACCGTTCGAGGTCCATACTGAGTGGTATTGGGTGGTTGTCACAGTCTGAGGTACACTCGAACACGAGGGGTGAACAAGCGGACACACACAGGTATGCGAAAATGAAGCCAAAGTAAAAACCGCAACCCACCCAAAAAAAGGGGGTCTTGGCAAAACCAGGCGGTGAGGTGTGTTGTCGAAGGTGTGTGTTTGAGCGAAGATGGTGGTGACCGAGTGAAACTGGGTAGGAGATGGCAGTTGTTCATCCCGGCTATCAGAGCAGGCCATCGGGCACA